>LR750523.1:175944-186523 GCA_902729485.2 Mus minutoides | reverse complement strand
GCAGGCAGGCAGGCAGGCAGCAGGCAGGCAGTAGGTGTGTAGAGAACGTCTGGCTTGGAGAAAAGAGAAAGCCTGTAAGTTGCCTGAAGGAAAGAGATGAACTGGTATGAGCCAACATGCTGTGCCATCTATGGTGTCATTAAACTGTGGTCTTACAGGGTGAGCCAGTGGTGCTCGTGATGTGCTATAGGGCAAAGGCCAAAACTTCAGCCAGGCCGGGAGCTGAGCATGAGCTGCATAAACGCAGGGAGAAGGGAGAAGGCTCCAGGCTGGACACAGCTGGCCAGGGACACAGAAGCAGAGCTGGATCATGTCCTCTCACAGACAGAGTCATTTAGAACAGAATGGTTTGTGACTGTGATGGCTATTTTGGATGCCAACTTGAAACATTTGGCAAGAGGGAGCCTCAGCTGAGGAACTGCCTTCATTAGATTGGTCAGTGGCCATGTCTGTGGGGTATTTTCTTGATTGCTGACTGCTGTGACAGGGCCTGCATTTCATAAGAAAGGTAAACTCGAGCCTGGAAGCAGGCCAGCATACAGTGTTCCTCTGTGGTTTCTGCTTTGGCTTCCCTCATTGACTGTAACCTCAGATGAAACAAACCTGTTCCTCCCTGACCCCTGACCCTGCTTCCTACACTAACCTGCTAGGCCCAGGTCAAAATTGGCTATGGTCTCTCCACCTTCTGACCTCCTTCTCTAGTGGCTGCTGTGGGTGTGGCATCTATATCTCTTTAGACCAGTAGCAAAAGTTTTAACTAAACTTAGTGTATTAAGTTATAGCAATTTCTGATCACCTGCTTGTTTTTTTTCTTTTTCTGCTCTGCATAAGAAAAGATGGAGTTCTTTCTGGAAGGAAAGGACACCTACTCTAGGAGCAATGATTACACCTTTCCCTTTTTATTACATCATTGTGAAAGCGGGTTGGCGAGTACCCAGGTGAGTTGAGCCAAGATGTCCAGAGGCCTGTGTGCTGGCTGACTGCCTGGTCCCTCAGCACCTAGGGGCCCTGAGGTATCACCTTCCCCTTTTCAGGGGAGAAGACTGTTCTTCTGTCCTAGCCCCTCCTCAGCTGGCCAGAGCAGTTCCCCCTCCCATGATTTGGAGATCTAGTTGTCTTTATTATATATTTGTCTAATGCAGGCCAAGAGATAGTAGTTGTGTGTGTGTGTATGTGTGTGTATGCACGCACAGGTGCACATCCAGGTTCGTGCATATTTGTGTGTGGATGCTTGCATATGTCTAAACTGAGGCCAGAGGTCAACTTCAGATGTAATTCCTTGGCACTCCTGAGCTAACCTGCCCACAGCTGAACTCTTCAGATGTGTGCCCTGGGCAGGTAGACCTCGTTTCTGTACTCGTTCTGACTCAGAACAGAAGCACTGAACTGGACTCAATTGGATACCCCTGCTGGCAGCAAAAGGGAGACATGGGAAAGATTGTTGGCTCATGGTTCAGAGGTCCCTGACACATCAAGGCAGATCCCCAGTGGTCTATTCCTTCCAACTAGGCCCCACCTCCTAAGAGTCTATTCAGCTATGGATTCATCTGTGGCCTGCCTTGGTTGGCAGTCACGTGACCCACTCACATCTCAATAGGGCTACTAGCTGGGGGTGAAGCTTTCAACAAATGAGCTTCTTGTGATGGGGGTGGGTGGGAGGGATTACTTTATATCCAAACTACATAGACACCATCCAGAGGACATCAGGGTAGGAAAAAGATGGCTGTCATCAGAAATTTCTGAGGCTTTTCCTCTATAGCACATATTTCAGCTGACAACTGCCTTCCACAGGGTTGCTTTGAAAATTTGTTGGTATACATCCAACCTTCCAAATTTGCCAATTTAAATCTCATCCTTGTACTTTGAATCTCATGATTGCTGAGAAAAAAAAAAATGTATGAGTTAGTGTAGTTGGCTTTGCTACTCTGTGGTTTCTTTCTTCTTCTACCCTTTCAATCCCCATAACACTAGATAGGAAAGAAAGAGGGATAGAGAGGAAAGATATCTTGGAAAGGTGGTAGACCTTTGGCTCATGGTCTTACTAGGGTAAGGAGCCACGAGGACCTGTCCAGATAAGGACAGGAAGAAAAGATGGATGCGTGTGCTCTGAGCAGCTTGTTATGAGTGGGCTCTACGCCAGACTTTAGAACTGGTGAAACCTAAGCCTTGGGAGCAGTCCTAACACTCCGGGGACTGCATCTTATGTGAGAAGGGATCATCTGATTCAGGGTAAGATCAAAGAAAGCTATGGCGTAATTAGAAAATGCAGCTCAGCATAAATATTGACGGAGAGATTCTAAGACAGCCAGTGCTGGCAGGTGCCCTGGGTACCCCCTTGCCTGCATTTGCATCACGTTCAGAGCAGGCAGTAATGTTCATTGTCATTTCCTCTGGCTTCCACAAACTCAATTCCTAGGATCAGCTTTTTAACAATCTGGTGGTTGAACATGCCCAGGTCCTCAAAGGCTACTAGCTCTCAGGTGTTCACCTGCTTCTGGATTCTGAAGTCCTTCCATAACCCTAAACCCTGGGCCTGCCCCATGAAACTTCCCAAAATGAATCCAATGTCTATAAGAATGTTTTCTAATGTTTGAAGTTAGGGCTCTTGCATCCTCTGACTTACTCATTTTTCCTTTATGAGCTAATTCTGTGAATCTGGATCCTCCTGATGTCCTGGAGAGAAGAGGGAGTTAAACTAAGCTGCTTTTTAGGGCTCTGCTTCCCTTCCCTGCCCTTAGCAGTGATCATCTGAGATCACTCCCGGTGGATCCTGAGAGGTGAAGTGGGGTGGGGGTGGCAAGAAAGGCCTGGAGTGAAGAGACCTCAGGTGATAGTGAGCAGGGTGAGAAAGACTTCCAGGAGGCAGCTTCAGTGACACAGCTTATTGTAGTGAGGGAAACAAAGGCTATTGAAACCTTCACAGGGTGAGTAGGGACTATCATGGGAAGTGTACATCATTAGCCAGGGCCAGGGAGCTGGGGATGCCTCATTGGATAAGGAAGAATTCCAGGTGCTGCTGGACATGGTCTGATAAAGGGAGAGGAAGTTTAGCCTGGCTACCTGGCTATGTAGGGGTGCAGGGCTGTGAGCGCCAAGACATGCAGACCTAAGGCAATGGTTGGAGGGATCCCAGTCCTACAGATCCCAGGACAAGATTTCCAGGACCTTAACCCTATTCTTGGTCCAGGCTGGCTCCCCTCGGTCCCATGGCTCCCTGGACCCACACTAGGCAAATGGTAGCAAGTGTGTTTCTGAACTAGGATCTTCCAGAGATTCCTGTGCTCCGTATTCAGATTGTTCAGCTACTCCTCCCTGGCAGGGTTTCTAGAGCATTCTGGAGGTTCTCTGGGTTCCCTAGAGCTGACACAGTTCTCCTTTCCCTATTGTAGTTCCAAGAATCTCTGTGCTGGGAGCTGTACAGAGGAGACTGGTTGGGACAGTCTGGGCTCTGCTCAGTGTCCTCTAGAAACAAGGTTGTCTCTAGATACTTTACCCAGTGATTCATGTCTCATGGGATACAAAGCACAGGGAAGGCTGTGTCTGGGGTCTCTCAGGTGTAGTACAAAAGGAGCATGTGTGAACAGACTTCATGTACCTCTGGCAGAGTTCCCAAGCCCTGGGGGACTGGCTTGCAATAAAACCTGATATTGAAATTGGCCCCTGTGTCATAGCTGTAAAATATATACTTCATGTTGCTTCTGCAGAAATGATCTGTCTCAACAGATACTGATAAGCTGGTAACACAGCAAACCTGTTTCGAATATCCTGGAGGTTATCAGCCATACTTTCATCCGTTAGCTCATGGCCTCTGCCATGACATTAATGGATTAAACATTAGAAACTGCAAGCAAGCCTCCAGTGAGATACTTTTCTCTTGTAAGAGTTGCCTTGGTCGCGGTGTCTCTTCACAACAAGAGAACTGTGACTAAGACAATGGTTAACAACACTGGACTTCAGATCAGAGCTCAAACACTGGCTCAGGTTCTCAATGTGACTCAGACTGAAGAGGGAGGAGTGCCCTACCCCTCTCTAGTCAAGAGGCTACTAAGAGCTGTGGACTGAAATTCACACTACAGTTAGCCTACACTCAAAGAACCCGATACTACCAAACAGAAGAACACATCCTTCCTCATTTCTGAAGCAGAATGAAGTAAAATTGATTGTCTATAAAGTATTTATAGTGCCAGGATAGTGCTTGAATTATGACGTCTCCTGCAGGCTCTCAATACCCCCTCTGCTTACTTCATTATTGACTAGGCAGAGAGCTTTCACTTAAGACCATGAGTGTAACATGTTTACTGAGGTTAACTTACTCACCTTTGAGTAATTTAATTCTTCTTATGATTTTTTTTCCCTAGGATTTCTTCCCCAAAGGGTGACATTCAAATTTATTAATTATGGTGGGTCACAATAATGTGGATATAACTGAATAATTTATACCTGTGTTTTCAAGCCTCCCGCCCATCAGAATTACCCAGGGAATGTCTAAAAAATATGAATATTTTAATTAATTATTTAATGTCTTAAAATACAGCCTTACCCCAGACTCTATGACTTGGGGACAGATAAGGCGCTTTACATTGAAAGATGTCTCCCCCACCTCACAGATTCAAGAGCTGTAGTCTGGGTTCTAGTGGAAGAGCCTTTGGAAACTGATCAATAGAATCAACTAACCCGAAAAGGAGTTATATAAGGAGTCATATAGTAAGATGTTATTGTTATTAAATATAGGATTATAGAATTTTAATTTGCTATTACCAAACACTCTTGCTCCTTTTCTTCATCTCCCCCTTAGAAAGTTCAAGTCCCCCCCCCCCAACCCTTGCCACCTTGTGGTGTATACTGGCTGGTTTTGTGTGTCAACTTGACACAAGCTGGAGTTATCACAGAGAAAGGAGCATCCCTTGAGGAAATGCCTCCATGAGATCCAGCTGTAAGACATTTTCTCAATTAGAGATCAAGGGTTGGGGGAGGGCCCATTGTGGGTGGTGCCATTCCTGGGCTGGTAGTCTTGTGTCCTATAAGAGAGCAAGCTGAGCAAGGCAGGTGAAGCAAGCCAGTAAAAAAAAAAAAAAAAAAAAAAAAATCTCTCCATGGCCTCTGCATCAGCTCCTGCTTCCTGCCCTGTGAGAGTTCCCATCCTGACTTTCTTTATCGATGAACAGCAATGTGGAAATGTAAACTGAATAAACCCTTTCCTCCCCAACTTGCTTCTTGATCATGATGTTTGTGCAGGAATTGAAACCCTAAAACATGGTGTGAATAAGAATGGCTCCTCTAGGCTTATAGATTTGAATGCTTGGTCACCAGGGAGTGTCACTATTGGAAAGGATTAAGAGGTGTGGCTTCCTTGTAGGGAGTACGTCACTGGGGGTAGGTTTTGAGGTTTCCAAAGCCCAAGCCAGACCCAGAGCCTCTCTCTTTCTGCTGCCTGAGGGTCTGAATGTAGAACTCTCAGCTACCATGTCTATCTGCACGCTCCCGTGCTTCCTGCCATGATGATGAGGGACTAAGCCTCTGAAACTGTAACCAAGTTCTAATCAAATGCTCTTGTTTATAACTGTGGCCATGGTTATGGTGTCTCTTTATAATGAGGGGAAGCTCACTAGAACACTGACTAAGACATCCTTCTACATTAGGAGGGAATAGCAGAAAGACGAGCTACAAGATGCAGAGGGTGTTTGGAGTCCAGCAGTTGCCATTGGCAAATAGCACTACATGAAGAAGTGAAGCCAGCCATAGAGTGGAACAGTCAGTGGGTGAGACTGTCTCTCCTCCTCCCCCACTGGTCTGGTTTGAACCAAGCTTTTTGGGTTAGAGACCTATACTTCTGGCCTCCATGGCATCAGAACTCACATGCATATGCCTACGCTACACACACACACACACACACACACACACACACACAGAGAAATATAATTTAAAATAGATCTACTTTCTGGCAATAAGCTAAGTGACCCTACTCTTTCCACCATCACGTGCTGTTTGGTCACAGGCCAAAGCAACAGGGTAGACTGACCATGGAATAAAATGTCCAAAATGGAAGCCTTTTCTCTTCATAAGTAGTAGGCCGTTACTTCTATAGTGAGGGGAAGCTCACTTGCACCTGAAGATTCACCATGCTAAGTGATGTGACATGTTTTCTAGCCCCAGGACTTGATAAGCATTGGCCTGCCTGTAAACCTAACTGATGAGTACAGACAGAGGTATACTCTTTGAAAGTTTGATTTAAATTAAGTTGTATGTATGTCTTGTGTAAGTGTGGGGGCATGCAGGCCACAGTGTGCGTGCAGTGATCAGAGTATGCCTCTGAGAAGTTGGTTCTCTCCTTTCCCCTTCACATGGGTTTTAGGGATGGAATTAAAGTTATCAGGTAAAGCAAATCAAAGGCACTTCTTTGCATCATACTTCCTGTCAATGCCACTGAAGAGCATTTCTTTCCTGGGAATAGCCCAACCATCTAGTTTGAGATAAAATCAGTCTACTCTGGCCAACCATTTTACGAAGATAAATTCATCTATTAGAAAAGACTCCTCTGTGGTATGAGAAGTCAGCCACATTCTAGGGTACACATTTGGGGGGTGGGGGCTGCTCTGCCATTATAAAAGGAAACGGTAGCATGTGAAGCACCTTTCTGATCTCCTCAGGCCTCATTCTGTAAAGATACCATTGATATCGGTTTGGCTGAAATATTTGTTTTTCACACTTATTGTGTATGTGTGTGTGCACATGCACACATGCTCACACATACTCACACGTGTACACACTTGCCACAGCATGTGTGTGTGTAGCAGTGAAAGACCAACTCTTTGGAGCTGGCTCTGTCCTTTGGCTGTGAGGAGTTTGGAGGTTGAACTCGGATCCTCAGGTTTGGCTGATGGTCTTACCTGATAGGCTGAACCATCTCCTTGGCTCTGCCTTTTTTTTTTTTTTTTTCCTTTATTTAAAGCAAAACTGGCTGTATGTTGCCTAGGCTGACCTCAAACTCCATCTAGCTGAGGATGACCTTGAACTTCTAATCCTCCTGCCTCCACTTCTGAAGTAATGAGATTATAGGTATGAACTACCATGCCTGGCATCTTGACTATTCTTTGTGTGTGTGGTGGGGAGGGAGAAATCACATATTAGTTCACAGATATACAGGGAGCCTGGAAATAAAGTTGTCACCAGCCATTTATACAGGGAGCCTGGAAATAAAGTTGTCGCCAGCCATTTGTGGTTGTAAGTGGTCTGCTCAGATGATCAGACACTTGTTCACTCCACATGCGTCCCTCCACCCACGGGAAGCTGTAATTGCAGGGTAACAATTGAATTGTTTCTGAAAGTGAGGCTTCGGGGTCAGTAGGTTGTGATAGACAATCCAGACTGTGCCTAAGTGGCGCGTCAGTTCACCTGCCACCAACAGTATAGGAGTGCTGTTTTGTGATGTGATCTTACTGCTTCTAAATACTTTTTTGGGTGGTACTGTGTTTCCGACATTCATCTACAGGAAAGGATGAATTCACTTCCTTCTTGTCAGTCTTTCTCCTTTATTTCCCCAGGTAAGATCTCACTACATAGCCCAGGCTGGCCTCTAATATTCAATCTGCTTGCTTTGGTCTCCTGAGTTCTGGACTGCAGGTGTGCCACTGTGTGTGACTTCTAGAGCCACTCTGAGCAGCACTGGTATCTTCTTTCTCTTATGGAAAAGCTCCCATTGTTTTCCCTTCTAAGCATGAACTAGAAGCTAAACAAGAAGGAAGGCCCAATCGAGGAAGCTTGAATCTCATGTAGAATTGGGAATAAAATAGTCATAAGACGCAGGTGGACAGAGGGATCTGGTAGGGAGCGGAAGGGTCATGGGGAGGGGAATGGGGTGTTCAGGGCCAAGTGTGAGGAAGGATAGGAGAGATGGATAGATGGCCATGAGAATGAATGGAAATCTGAAACTAAAGGGAATGAGCACGTGGTAGACATCTCCAGGAGTAGACAGAGACTGGGGGTAAGGGAGACGCCCAAGAATCAATGGGGGTGACCTGAGCTGTGACTCAACATTAGGAATATTGAACCTGAAGAGGCCACCTCTTGTAGCCAGAGAGGAACCCCAGTAGAGTGATAGACTCACCAACCCACCCACAAAACTATCTACAAGTAATGCAGGCATGGGGGATAAAGCAGAGACTGAGGGAATGGCCAACCAATAACCAGCCCAACTTGAGATCCACTCTATGGGCAAACACCTATCCCCAACACTATTAATAATACTTTGTTATGCTTGCAAACAGGAGCACGTTGACCTCTGACAGGCTCCATGCAGCAGCTGACTCAGTCAGATACAGACACCCATAGCCAAACAGTGGATGGAGCTTGGGGACCCTTTGGAAGAATAGGAGGAGGGATTGAAAACCCAAAGGGAATAATAGGAATTCCACAAGAAGACAAACAGACCCGGACCCTTGGGGCTCTCAGAGTCTGAGCTACCAACCAAAGAACTTACAGATGTGCACACAGCTTGGGCTTCATGTGGGTCTGGAACAACTGAAGCAGAGGCATCTATCCCCAAAGCTCTTGCCTGTATGTGGGTATGTTCTACCAGCTGGGCTGCCTTGTCTGGCCTTGGTGGGAGAGGATGAACCTAGCCTCCCAGACACTTGATGTGGGGGGAGAGCCAGGGAGCCCTCCATTGGCTCAGAGGAAAAGCTTGGTCTATAGAGGGAGTTCTGGGGCAGCTAGAGTTACACAGAAACCCTGTCTTGAAAACAACAACAAAGAAAATGACAAATGTGTACAGTGTATGTTCTCACTTGCATAAACGATAAAAGAGGTGAGAATACACATGCATGTACACAGGAAACTTTTAGAAGCACAGAGAATGCCTTAGTAGTATTTGCTTCTGGGTTAGGGATAAAGATCTACTGCTAGAGAACAAAAGAATCAATCATTCAATCCTTGGGTGAGGTGGCTTAAGTTTAACAATGTCTCCTCTAGAATAACTTTCCACAGGGTGAAGCCGACACGGAGGAAAAGGTCAACAAGCTTCAATAAAACAAAAAGAGACATGTGTTGGAGTGCCAAAGTGGGCACACCAAAGAGAACAGCAACGAGATGAGTCTTTGGCTATCAAAGCTGTTGCTGCTGCTTCATCTCCTCCTCTTCCTCCTCCTCTTCCTCCCCCTCCTCCTTTGCTGCCGCTTCTTTTTAAAATTGAAATGGGCGTGAAACACATTGGTCCTGGTGCTGTGTGGTGGGAGCCTTGATTGGGAACACTACTCCACCTCCTCCCCACAGTGTAGCTAACTACTTCCATCCTGGCCTGGGCTCCATCACAGGCTGCTACCTGCTGGAATTAGCTCCTGGCATTTTCCATGAGCTCCACCTACCTCTGCAGTGGAAGTTCATTCTCACTGGTCTGGTCTCTTGCTTCCAGGGGAGTCTATATGTCTGTTTGTTTTAAATTTATAATTTATTTTTGTTCTATGTACCCTAGTGCTCTGCTTGCATGTCTGTCTGGGTGAGGGTGTCAGGTACCTGGAACTCGAATTACCAATAGTTATAAGCTGCCATGTGGTGCTGGGGAAATGAACCCAGGTCCTTTGGATGAACAGTCAGTGCTCTTAATTGCTGAGCCATCTCTCTAGCTCAGTCTGCAGGGTTTTGTAACAATTATTCTCTGAACAGAACTCACAACTACTGAAAGCTTCTTTGACTTTGTTCTAGCATGCAAGGACTCTTCCCACCTGGATAAACATTAGGGAAAGGACTTCCTGATTTAGAACCAACAATCTGGAAGCAGACACATTTGTTAGATGCTACTATTATGAAGCTTGTAACAGGAGAAAATGCTTACCATGTACATGAAAATAGGAGACAAGCAGGTCATGTATAAACTGTGATTTTTATTTTGTAAAAGTAATCGGGAGATGTAGTTTGATGGGGTAGTTATTTTCCTGTTCCTGTGTTAAAATACTCTGGCCAAAAACAACTTACAGAAGGAAGAGTTTATTTTAGCTTACAATTCCAAAGGGATAAGAGTTCACCACAGGGGGCTGGTGAGATGGCTCAGCACCCGACTGCTCTACCGAAGGTGCTGAGTTCAAATCCCAGCAACCACATGGTGGCTTACAACCACCCGTAATGAGATCTGATGCCCTCCTCTGGTGCTTCTGAAGTCTGCTATAGTGTACTTATGAATAATAATAAATGAATCCTTGGACCGGAGAGAGCAGGGACTGAGCGAGCAGGGCCAACTGGAACAAGCGGGGCAGACCAGAGCGAGCAGGGTTGACTGGACCGAGGGAAAAAAAAAGAGTCCACCACAGTAAGGAAGCCTGTGGTTCCAGGGCACAGGAGGCAACAGCTGTAATGAATGACTTTGTATCTGCATGTCAAAGCAAATGACCTGGGCTCTGCCACAGCGCAGTTGGGCATGTCATCCTGTCCTTGAGAGACTTCCAGTAGGTGCTTCCTGTTGAGTGGCTGCCACAGACTCAGGTTTGGGTTGGTGATGGGCCTGTGGTTCATTTGTCATTTGCAGATAACCTGTATAGCCGTGCCTTGGTGCAGCCTTCCCCAGAGATGTACTTTCTCTAGCTATTCTCTT
>LR750523.1:0-175844 GCA_902729485.2 Mus minutoides | reverse complement strand
CTGCCTGCCTCGGCCTTATCAGTTTTGCTGGCATAAATAACTCCTTATATGGCATTAGGCTGTGTTGGCAGTGACATGATTCTAAGCCCGAGAATGTGAAGTTGAAGCCCGAGAATTCCTGGCGTATGAGCAGGAGCTACGTGGCATTCTGTGTGTGGCCAGGATAGGGTTTAATTGGTTGCTCCCGGTGGGGATAAGTAGAGAAGAGAGGGAGAAACGAATTTACTATTACGCTTAAGCTGTAACTGCATGCATAAGACTGAGTAAACAAACTTAAGTCGAGGAACCCGATTGGTCTGTGTCTTCTTCCTGCGGGACGGGACGGGGGCGGATCACTCTTGGTTGATGTAAATTATTCCTTGTGTGAGGCAGTTATTCGACAACTTGGAGAAAGCTTTAGAAAGTTCCCCCTCAGTGGTCAGGCAGGCACTGACTTGGGGAGATCTGATTGGCCACTATTGTTGGAGAGTGCAATGCCTTAGGGTCTGTGAATTTATAGTTACAAGATTTTTCCTTCCTTCCTTCCTTCCTTCCTTCCTTCCTTCCTTCCTTCCTTCCTTCCTTCCTTCCTTCCTTCCTCCCTCCCTCTCTCTCTCTCTTATTGCAGAGTAAAGGAGAGGCAGGTGTGTTAGCACCCCGTTTGTTAACTTTGAGCCCCACAGAACTGTGAATACATTTTTGTTGATGATAAGCCTCTGTCAGATGGGACTCCAGGCAGGCTAGCTAACCTCACTATGTCTCCGTTTCCTTAGACTAAAAATAGGGATTAAAACACTTTCTCTTCTAATGCTGTTGTTATGTGAACTAATGCAAACCTGTGGGGGTGGAGCACTTGCTAGGGAATGGGAACCTTTCTGGGCACATGGTGCCCTTGAAATGCAGTTCTAACACCATAACTGAGTTCTGAGGTGCGTCATTGGTTAAGAGCACTCTTCTTGGTTGTGCTTGCAGAGGACCCAGGTTGATGCACATGGCACCTCACAACCACCTTTAACTCCTGGCACGCAGATGGTGCACATACATACGCGAAGGCAAAACTCATACACATAAAATAAAAACAAACAAACCTTTAAAATTAAAAACAAAAAGTAATTTTTAAAATAAAACAAAATGCCAGCATAACCAAAAGACCAGAGACTTCTGCTGAAGTACAAGATATAATGCTGTTAAGGCTGAGACTGAGACTGAGACTGAGACAAGGGGCCCCAGGATATTTCTTCTTTTCAGGAAAGAGGAAGAAAATTCTGAGCAAGCTGGTGGTGAAGGCAACCCCAAGGCAGGTGTCAACTCTGTGACAGCAGGCCACTCACCTCCCCTGCAGAAGGTGCACAGACAGCAGGGCCCCTCACCTCCCCCGCAGAAGGTGTGCAGCGGCTTTGAGCTCTGGGCAGGGTGAACTCTAGATCAAGGATTGCCATGCCACCAGAGGAAGTCTGGTTTCCTCTCCTACTGGGAGAGCAGACCAACAGCGCAGACCATTCATAGGAAACCAGGCTAGGGCATGCTCAGCAGAGAGGTGAGCTGAGGGAGGGGCAGGGCTTGCAGAGATAAGCAGGGTGACAGCTCCTTCCTGTATGAGTCACCACGGGGATCCAGACTTGGATTCTATAACATTAGAAGAACTTCAACCAGCATTTTTGTTTTGCTTGAATAGAGCACAAAACTTTGTTCTTAATAAGAAAAAGAACGATCATAGGATTGTCTGGATGAAAGAACAAATCCATGGTCCAAGCAGGTGTTTCTAGCTACTTGGAAGGCTGAGACAGGAGGATCACAAATATAAGAGAGGATGTGCCTAGGCCTGCAGAGACTTGATGTGCCAGGGTTGGGGTGATACCCAGGGAAGCCTCCACCCTCTCAGAGGACAAAGGGAGGGCGGAGGAGGAGAAGGGTTGTTGGAGGAGGTGACCAGGAGGAGGGGCAGTGAGCATGATGTAAAGTGAGTAAATAAAAATAAAATGAAAAAACAACTTAAATAAAAAAAAAGAGTAATCTGGGCAGCTTAATGAGCTCCTGTCTCAAAATAATAAAAATATAACAATAAATTTAAAAAAGGGCTGGACCACACCGCTCAATGGCAGAGCACCCTGGAGGGGGCTAGCCGTGAAAGTGTTTTGAAAAAGTGTCATCAAGGTGTCCAGCATGTAGTAAACATTCCGTAAGCACGTACTGGTATAGAGAGTTCTATGGATCAATGATGCCCAGAGAAGACCAAAGCCAACATTACCCCAGTGAATTACACTGGCTTATATGGTAGACACTGCTGTTGTCTGGAAGCTGGTATCAGGTTGATCGTGACAGTAGGAATGTGTCACTGGGCCAGGTCAGTACTGTCCCTGGTCTTGGGAGTCAAGTGCTAGTGCAGAGGTTGTCTTTTATAGTGGCGAGTTTAGAATAGCCAGACTTCATAGTCAAGGCCAACCAATGCAGAACTCTTGCTGAGAAGTTAACATTTCCTGGGAGTCAAATCTCTTTGTAGGCTGATGCTTGATAGATATTTGTTTTTAATCTTTTTTTTTAATTGGATCTTTTCTTTATTTACATTTTAAATGTTACCCCCTTTCCAGGTTTCCTCCACCCCAGAAACTCCCTGGGTGGGGGTGGTCATTTGACCCCTCACCTGGGTATCCAGCAACCCCCCTCAGCCTCAGTGTGAGCTTCATTAATTGCTTGTAGCCTAGGGTTCTCAGGGAGCCAAGGCTCAGGGACACCACCCCGCTGATATGACTCATGGTCTGCCTACCTGTCAGTCAGCGGCACCTTTTTTTATTGGATATTTTCTTTATTTACATTTCAAATATTATCCTCTTTCCTGGTCTCCCCCTGAAACCCCTTATGCCATCCTCCCTCCCCCTGTTTTATGAGGTGTTCCTCCACCCAATCACCCACTCCCACCTCCTCGCCCTCAATTTCCCTACACTGGGGCATCTATCCAGTCTCCATAGGACCAAGGACCTCTCCTCCCATTGATGCCTGACAAGGCCATCCTCTGCTACATATGCAGCTGGAGCCATGTATACTCCTTTGTTGGTGGCTTTGTCCCTGGGAGCTCTGGAGGTCATCTGGTTGGTTGATATTGTTGTTCTCCCTATGGGTTGCAAACCCCTTCAAGTCCTTCAGTCCTTTCTCTAACTCCTCCATTGGGGACCCTGTGCTCAGTCCAATGGTTGGCTGTGAACATTTGCCTCTGCATTTGTCAGTCTCTGGCAGGGCCTCTCAGGAGACAGACATATCAGGCTCCCTTCAGCATGCACTTCTTGGCATCCACAATAGTGTCTGGGTTTGGTAACTGTATATGGGTTGAATCCCCAGGTGGGACAGTCTCTGGGTAGTATTTCCTTCAGTCTTTGCTCTACACTTTATCTCCATATTTGCTCCTGTGAGTATTTTGTTCTCCTTCTAAGAAGGACAGAAGCACCCACTTTGGTCTTCCTTCTTCTTGAGCTTCATATGGTCTGTGAATTGTATCCTGGTTATTTGGAGCTTTTGGACTAATATCCACTTATCAGTGAGTGCATACCATGTGTGTTCTTTTGAGATTGGGTTACTTCACTCAGGATGTTATTTTCTAGTTCTATCCATTTGCCTAAGAATTTCATGAATTCATCGTTTTTAATAGCTGAGTAGTATGATATTTGTTTTTCAATGAAAAAGAAATGAGTGTGGGAAATGAAGGCCAGATGTCATTCTGATGGCTTAGGCCAGTGTGTAAGGGGCAGGGAAGATCCTGGCTCTTGGAGATTTTGTGGACCCTCCACACCAAGCTTTGGGGCACTTTGAGAGAATAGTAAGGATCAGGGACTCCTGAGCTCTGGCTACAGGTCTGGAAAGGATGGCCTAATTTCATTACAGCCACAGTGGGTAGAGGGTGGGGCTAAGTTCTGGCCATTGCGATTGCATCAGAACTGGGACGGCAACTGGGGCTGGGGTGGGAAGAGTCTGGGGAAACCAGTCGGCTCTGGAGGAAAGGTGTGAGATAACTTACCCAAGGTAGGGCGTGAGATAACTCACAAGTGCATTTCATCTTCCTGGGATGATCATATAGAAGGTTTTCAACTGAGTCTTGTATTTGGTTCAACTGGAGAAAAGTGAACACTGCCCTGTTCAGGGTAGAGCCCGACATTCCGAAATTGTCCCCAATAGCACAAGATGTCCTGCACCCCACAGTTATGGAGTGTCCTGGACGCTAGCTAAGAGGTTAGGCTTCCTTGTGTTTCCTGGGGAACCCTGGGTCTGCATTTCAAATGAGCTGGAGATAATGTTGATGAGGGGCCTATCCAGTTTCTACTCATGTGAACACTTCACAAACCTGGGTTGGCTAAATAAAATGCTGAGTTAGGCAGCCAGGCTATCTTCATTGGCCTATCGCATCGGGCTCAGCTCTGGGTCTTAGCAGGAAAGGTGCACATTCAGATGGGTATCTGTGCCTCCCTCCCTCTCTGCCCCACATCCAGCTACTGCAATCTTTTTTCCTGTAATGACACCTTCCATGGTGTCCCAGTTTTATTCACTGGGCACTTGTATTGTTCTCTTGCTCCAAGCTCCATGCAGGTATTTGTCACTTCACGCTTCCGGAAGTTGGATGCCAAGTTGTCGGAAGGACTTGGGTCTCCTGGGAGCAGTGCCTGTCCCCCTGCCGTGGAGACCTCCTGAAGCTTCGGGATCCCTGGGTTGGTGGTGACACCTGCCTGCCTTCACTTTGTTTGCCTCACTAGACTTTGAAGTTTTCCTCAGCAGCAGCTGACGGAGACAAGTTTGACCGGAAGTCATCCTCATCCTAGCAGGGAAGGAGCATGTACAGCGGGAGACCTAAGCAGGGAGAGAGCCTAGCTAAACACCACAAGAAACTTGGTTGCTAGTTCTGCAAATTTGTTTGATTTATTTGAAGGCTGTTTGGTATCTATCTAGCTTCAAGAAATACGAGAAATACAAAGAGGAAGAGACTGGCCAGAGCTGAGCAGCTGGCGTTCCTCCCGACTCCGACACCTGTCTGCTCAGTTTGGTGTGGGACTGTAAGCATGTGTGTCCTTTCCATAAACCCTGTTTTCCCAAAGTGACAAGCCCTGGCTAGCACAGTCATCTATTTATATGCCCCACCCTGCGCTCCAGTCTAGCCAGGAGTCTCCGCAGCATCCCAGCAGCGAGCTCTACAGGAAACTTTCCTCGTTCCCAGGTACAGATCCCTCTGTGTGGGATGTGGCCTCAGGGGCTTACGCTCCTTCATCTGGCCTGAGGTCATCCTGTGACCAGCCCTGCCCCACCCCCACCCCCAGGGAGCCCAACATTTGAGTTCCACTGTGAAAAAAAAACCTTAAGTATTCTCTATTTAAAAAAAAAATTACTATTTTTATTATTAATAATGTATATTTGTGTGACTAAGTAGTGTGTGTGTGTTCAGTGTCTACCATCACAGGTGAGAAGAGGGCATAGAATCTAGAGTTACAGGTTGGTTCTTGGAATTAACTTGGGTCTTCATCAAGCAGCAAGGACAGTATTTTTTTTTATACTTTGGAAAAGTGGTATCACTTCCTAAGTTATTTATTTATTTATTTATCTATCTATCTATCTATCTATTTATTTATTTATTTTTGTTTGTTTGTTTTAGTTTGTCAAGAAGGGGTTTCTTTGTGTAGTCCTTGCTGGCCTGGAACTCGATATCAGGCTGACTTCAGATTCAGAGATCCACCTGCCTCTGCCGCTGAGTGCACCCACCGCCCTGCCATTCCAACTCTTAAAATCTCAGAAAGTGACTGCAGTTAGTGTGTACCTGTTGATAACTCCATCACCCACCTTCTCCTGGCTTTTTGTTAGTGTATCCATTTCTCCAGCATTGAAGCAAACTGTTCCCCAAGCCAGTGTTTCGCCTTACTAAGTTTGTATCCATAGGACTCTGGTCTTTGCTGGGCTGTCTAAATTCCCTCCAGCAGAAAGGCAGCATTCAAGAGGCTGTTTTCCTGCTGCCTGGGACAGGTACACAGCCCTGGGCTCCTTATTTATCATAGATGACTCCCACAGAACATACTTATGGGTGAGTTGGAATGTAATGTTTATTGGTAGTGAGCTGAGAGTCTGTGAATAGGCCAATTTCAGCATCTTTACAATAATTTTTATTATTATTATTTTTTTAAAAAGTTGTTCATGTTTTTAACCCCCCAAAAGGAAGCAGATTTCTATGAGTTCAAGGCCAACTTGGTCCAGAGAGCGAATTCTATGCCAGCCAGGATTAAATGGAGAAATCCTGTCTTGAAAAACAAAACCAACGAACCAAACAACAACAAAAAAGAAAGAAAAAAGTTGCAAAAATGGCCAGAAGCCAGTATATAATAAAATAAGTGTCTCAGAGGCCCAACCGCTGCCACTAGGCATAGACAGGTAGAAGAAACCTAGAGGCCAGCCCGATACTGCATGGCCTGCCTGCAGCAGGAACCATTACAAGGAGCAAGTATGTGGTGCAGACATGGGAGACGAAGGGAGAGGAAACGGTTTGAGCATCATGAAGAGAGGCAGAACTGGAGGCTCGAGGGTTGAGAGGAACAGCCTGATGTGGGTAGCCCGATGCCACCTGAGGCCGTGGTGAGTCCCAGCCCGTGCTGCTGCTGAGGTCCATGTCTGTGTGCATGGCTATGTAGTAGCAGGGGTCTGTGTCCGTGTCTGTGACTCATGTTACCGCCAAATACCATGCAGACATCCCTGGTCTGGGCTGCTACATGGGACCGCGTCAGTGTCCAAGAGCAAGCAGTACAGAGCTGGCCCCGCCCCTGACTAGCTGTGGAACTCTGGAGATCTGGCTCCACCCCCTTGACTGTTGTGAGGTGATGTGGGTGTGGGAAGCTAGCCCCTGGGTCATGAGAGAGGGAAAGCTGGCCCAGTCTTTCACTGAATACAGTACGGCAGAGCGAGCCCTGCACCATCTGGGCAGCACAATAGAACTGACTCTGCTGGTGAGGGTGAGGGCAGGGCCAGGGTGAGCTAGCCCCGAGGGTGTGAGAGCAGGAGAACTGCCCTGCCCCTTGCCACTGTGGCATTTTGTGAGCTAGCCAGGGCAGTGCTGGAGAGCTTGCCCTGGTGATGAGAGTATGGGAGAGCTGGTGGGCTGACCAACCCAGCTACCACCAAGGCCAGATCTATCTACCCCATCTATGAACTGCTGGAGTGAGCATAGGAGTTGATCCTGCTGATCTAAGGCTGCAAGGGCTCCATGACACTTAGCAACAACAGGCTTTCTGAGAGGAGTTCTGGTGAGGAGCCAGAGGCACCAAAGCACACCCATGGCTTGTTGCAATGAACGTTTGTAAGTAAAGATGTGTGGACAAACAGATATACTGTGGGATACACTGACACGCTACAGCTTCCATGATGAGATTTTTTTCTTTTTTAATTTTCTTTTTGAGGGGAGGTTGCAAGAGCATAGGGCAGATAAAAGGGGAGACAAGTGGGATTGGGGTGCATGGTGTGAAATTCACAAAGAATCAATAATGTTTTTATTAATTTTTTAATATTTTAAATAAAAATATTTTTAAAAATAAAAGTGTTTTTAAAAACACCTCCAAGTAGACTCTTAGGAGGAGCTTTGCGGCTGTTCACCAGTTTCTATGTCGTGTGTAAGGCAGAAATGAAGATAACTTCTGTAGCACTGTAAAATCCGAGAATCTGCAGCTCCTCTATGCTTTCTGCCTCCTCTTCCACAGCCTTGAGGTGAAGGTTTAGGAGATATCTCATTTAGGTCTGGGTGTTGCAAAATCTCTCACTTGGCAGCATACTCCAGCTGTTAGGAGGCTCCCAACACATATACAGCAGAGGACTGCTGGGTCAGGATTTAGTCAGAGAAGATGCACCTAACTCTCAAGAGACTAGAGGCACCAGGGAATTTAGTGATCTGGTGGGGTAGGGGTGGGGGGTGGGGACATCCTTGTGGAGACAGGGGAGCGGGGAGGAGGTATGGGATGTGGTGTGGGGATGGACTGGGAGAAGAATAAAATCTGGAGTTTAAAATAATAATTAAAAAATGAAAACATTCATCTCTCTCTCTCTCTCTCTCTCTCTCTCTCTCTCTATATATATATATATATATATATATATATATATATATATGTGTGTGTGTGTGTGTGTGTGTGTGTGTGTGTGTGTATGTATGTCTCTCACTCTCTGCATAATGTCTGGCTGTGGGTTTCTGTGTTTGTTCCCATCTGTGGCAAGATGAAGCTTATGGGCTGGAGAGATGGCTCAGCGGTTAAGAGCACTGACTGTTCTTCTGAAGGTCCTGAGTTCTAATCCCAGCAACCATATTGTGGCTCACAATGAGATCTGATGCCCTTTTCTGGGGTATCTGAAGACAGCTTCAGCGTACTTACATATAATAAATAAATAAATCTTAAAAAAAAGAGGAAGCTCCTCCTATGATGGCTGAGTAAAGGCTCTATTCTATGACTGTGACAGAATGTCACTGGGAGTCATTTTATTGCTATGTTCCTTTAGCATCAGCATTAGGTTTTACCTGGGCCCTCGGGCTTGCTAGTCTCAGGTTCTTGGTATGGGTTCCATCTCACGGAGCAGGCCTTTGGTCAAATTGCATATCGGTTGGTCACTCCCACAAGCTTTGAGCCACCATTGTACTAGTGTATGTTGCAGGCAGGTCACCATTGTAGATTGAAGACACTAAGGAAACAGGGCCCTCTAAAGCAATAGGATTGACCCAGATATGAACTCACAGAGACTGAGGCAACATGCACAGGGCCTGTATGGTCTGCCCCAGATGGGGTCCTAGAGCTGAAAGGAGAAGTGGACACATGCCCCATCCCTAACCCAGAAGCCATCTCTAATTGATAACCATTTCCAAATGAAAATTTAGTTTTCTATAAGGGAGTCCTACTGGGAAAATGAAGTACTCTTAAGGGAAAGCTACATGCCCAGCAGGAGGTGCCAGCAGAAAATGAACTCAACAGAATCTTTGGAGGTTCTTTGTCTCAAAATGTCATGTCAGAGCCCTTTTCCTCTATGTTTGTTTATGCACACACACACACACACACACACACACACACACACACACACACTTCCATTTAGGGCTAAGAATATATATATATATATATACACACTGATTCCCTCTCTCTCCCTATAGGTCCTTTGTATATGTCTATGGCTTCCAGTTTAGTGTTTTTATGGTATTTACAGAGTGTGTGAATGAGTGAGTCTCTTTAACTTTATCTGTTTCTTGTGTCTTTTCTTTTGTTTTTTCTTCTTTTATTTTGTTCTATTTTACTAAATTAGGGTTTTTTATCATGTTATGTTATGTTATGTTATGTTATGTTATGTTATGTTATGTCATGTTATGTTATAATCCCTTAGACACTTGCTGGTTTTCACTCCATAGACCAGGCTGCTCTTGAACTCCGGGATATGCCTACCTCTGCCTCCTGAGTGCTGGGACTAAAAGTGTGCACTGCCGCGCCTGTTTGTTTTCTAATGAACAACAGTAAGGGGGTGGTTCAGATGGGAGGTAAGGTGGGAAGAATTGTGTGTAGCAGAGGGAGGGGAATCACAGCCAGGATGTAGTATATGAGAGAAAACCAACCTATTTTCAATAAAAGGGGGGAAAAACCAGTGCTGAGTCTGCAGGATGCTTGATGCACCCAACTTTTGACTTTAGAGGTTGGCTGTAGCTCACACTGAGCAATGCAGTTTATGCTGAGGTCCAACATGGTGATATGCATACTGAAACACAGCTTACAAACAATACTTTCATAATATAATATAATATAATCTCTAATACCTGTTACTTATTTTGTTTCATTAATTAAAAATATAATTTACACTTCCAGAGAGATAGCTCAGCAGGTAAAGACGCTTGCCACCATACCCGATGCTCTGAATTCAATCCTTGGACCCCATGAAGTAGGAGACATTCTCTGATCTCCAAACGTGTGGTGGCATGTGTCATGCCTTCCCCCCATCATACATACATAATAAATAAATGCAATAAAAAGTCTAAAAATGCAGCATCTGCAATCTACTTGGCTGAATTTTTTGACAATGAAAATCGACCTGCTGTACACGCAGAATGTGTTGTACTTCAGAGTGTGGAAGCTCTAATGTGGTCCGGCCCTTTACTTAATGTATACTAGCTCTGAGGTCTAGGAAGGAGGCGCGGCCTGGCTCAAGTGTTTTGGAATCTGAGGCTCAGAGTTTGCCTCTATTTTCTCCCTTTACCATGTTGAGCCGTAAGTTTGGGAAAGCTAGTGCAGCGTGCAGCTTTTGTTATCCTGCCTAAGCTCCAGGCAGACCGAGCTACCAGCCCCTGCCCAAGAATACTAGACCCATAGATGAAAAACACAGGCACACACAGTTGTTCAACTTCAACTTGCCTTATCGGTACAACTGCTGGGTGCCTCCAATCTGCTGTGCCTAGCAGGCCCTTCTCAGCACGCCCAGATCAGCATCCCCAACCTCCTGACTGTGGTCATTCCACCCCAGATCTCACCCTGGCTTTTCTCCCTCTGAAGCATGGGGAAAATTCCTTTCCTCTCCTCCTGTCTCCTCACCGCCCCCCCCCCCAACCTGGAAGTCCCACCTATTCCTTCCACTCAGCAACTGGTCCCTGGCAACTTTACTGATAGATCAAGAACCAATCAGGGAACAGGATCTTGGCATCAGCCCCACCCCTCTTTAGTCTTAAAAAATGTCTTAGTTGAAAAACCCTCCGAGAGGCTGTCTTTACCAGAGTCCCCAGTGGGAACCAGGAGGGGCTGGTAAAATCTCTGCATGCAAAGCCCATGTAGGGTACTGTGCAGGTACAAAGGCGAGCCAAACAGGTTCCTGGCCCTCAAGAATTTACAAGAGTCAAGTCATACTCACCCTCAGCGTCTGTAAAACACAAAGTAGAATAGGCCAAGTGCTGCAATGCTGGCAGCTGGGAAAGCTCGGTGGGAGAACAGATGGGAGAGAGATTAATCCCATGTGCGGAATATTCAGGGGATGTAGCGTTAGGGGGCTACCCCTTAGAAGATGAGGGGACAACCACCCACAGATAACAGAGTACTCCCTGCCTGTACGGTAGTGCTTGGTGGCTTGCCCAAGTCCCCTGCCAGTTGTCTTCAGAACAGTAAATACATGTTGTGTCATGTCTTCAACCAGGGAAGATTACACACACACACACACACACACACACACACACACACACACTAATGTAACAAACCCGGGTTTGTGCATGCTTGTCAGACACTCTTCCAAGTGAGCTACATCCCAACTCAAGGGGGAAAAGAAATATTTTTGGAGCAACAACTGTGTGCAAGGTTCTGGAAATTACTACCATGACTAATGGCTCGTCTATATTTTTATTTTGTTCACAGCAAACCCTTAAGTCACTTACATCAAAATGTTTTAGAACTCAAGTGCCATCCTTGTTTCTAGGAATTTCACAGATTTATATACACGCTCCCTAACGAGCTACAAGCTCCTGAGCTCAGGCATGCCATCTCATAATCTTAGCAATCTCCAACAGCACATGAGGAAGAAAATCAGTCTATAAAAAGCTGAATGTGGCAGACATTTACTGAGCCAAGATGATCCTGAATCCTCTATTCAGGCTCTGTCCCAAGTCTTGCTGAATGGTAAACATTCTCTTCATCTTCATCATAGCCCCACACACATACACCCTCATTCCCAATCACTCAGGACTTAAAGCAGAAACAGCTTCTGCCTGGCAGGGCAGTACACTTCTTGTAATCCTGGTACTAGGGAGGCAGGAGGTTGGAACATATGAGAGCAACCGGGAGTACACATTGAGACCTTGTCTCAGAAAACCAAGGACTGGATATGTCTGTAGCTTAGGACATTCTATCCCTAGCACTTCCTTAAAAAAAAAAAAAATCTCTGCTTCTACTTTTGCTGGACAAGATCTGTCACACTAGATAGCTCCAGGGGAGGGAGGGAGGGAGGGAGGGAGGGAGGGAGAGAGAGAGAGAGAGAGAGAGAGAGAGAGAGAGAGAGAATCTTGCTCTTCCGTGGAAATATCAGTGCAAGGAGGGTCAAGGGCTTGTTTTATTCAATGCGTCAGTCCTAGCTTCTAGAAGGATGCTTGACATTAGGCTGTCTAAATGTTCATTGAATAAGTGTCCAGAAAGCAAAGAACGGAGCAGGAACTGGGACTGAGTGTAACTTCTGAGGCCAACCTCCAGTGACACATCTTTTTAGCCAGGTCAGATGTCCCGAAGGTTTCACCACCTCACAAGACAGCGCTGTCACCTGGGGACCAAGTATTTAAGCACAGTAGCCTATTGAGGACATTTCCGACTCAAGCCACAGAAGTGCTCTTAGACCAAGACAGCTGTCCTTGCTGAAGCCTGAGGCCCAGGTGTCAGGTGCTCTACCACAGTGTCCCCTTCATTGTTTGGGCCTCTCTGTGGGAGTGGAAAGACTTACTAAACCAATTCTTGAAAACCACACCTGGGCAGGGTGTGGCAGAGTCTGCCTGTAATCCTGTCACCTGGGAAGTGTGGGTACGGAGGGCAGGAGTTCAGGGTCACCTTTAAGTATGTATCAGCTCAAGGCCAGTGTAGGCCACCTAAAACCCCAATCTGAAAACAAACAAAACCTCTAACCCAAAGATGGCACAAAAGCCACCTCTGAAGGCATTTCTATAAACGTTTCTTTAAGTCCAGTTTCAAAGCTCTGCAAGGAGCTGGTTTCCATGTTACTGTGCCACACCCCTTCCAGTTAATAACTCTCTGCTCAGTCATACACAAGTTCCTATGTCCTTTAGCTATTTTATTTTATTTTTTTGAAACAGAAAGGGTCTCTCATGCAGCTCTGGCTGTCCTGGAACTCACTATACAGAACAGGCTGGCTTCCAACTGGCTGAGTTCTGCTTACTGAGATTAAAGGCATATGCCACCACACCCAGCTTCCTTTTGCAGTTTTAAATAAACACCTTTGTTCTCCAAACATGAAGATTCAACACTATGCCAGATATTAAAATAACAGGCCTCACTCTGTATAAGTTTTTAAAGGTTGATTTATTTATTATACACACAATATTCTGCCTGTGTGTATGCCTGTAGGCTGGAAGAGGGCACCAGATCTCATTATAGATGGTTATGAGCTATCATGTGACTACTGAGAATTGAACTCAGGACTTCTATAAGAACAGACAGTGCTCTTAACCTCTGAGCCATCTCTCCAGCCTTTGTTTAAAATTCTTAAGAAGAGATTTCAAAATGCTTTGAGCCATAACACAATGTTGGAATAAAGATGTGGCCTTCCAGGACTAGAGAGATGGCTCCGTGGTTTAAGACACTTGATGCTCTTTCAAAGGACCAGAGTCCTGTTCCCAGCACCCACATCAGGCAGCTCACAACTGCCTGAACCTCAGCTCCAAGGGATCTGAACCTCTGCCTCTGTGGGCACCGACAGCATGTGCACACAGCCACACGCAGACAAACAGACACCTACACATTGTTAGAATTAATAAAAATAAATCTTAAAAAAATGTGGCCTTCCAACAAGACTGCGTTCATGACAACAGCAAGTTCTGATGTGAGTAGTTGTGTGATGTTTCTCTTTCAATAGATGAAATAATGAAAATAACGTGAATTTCAGCTGAGCTTGCTCTCATCTGAAGCACTGCCCGAAGCTTTGGGGATATTTTTGTGGTTTATTTATTTTTATTTTTTGTTTTCTGTATTAATTTATTCCAAATGCATGTTGATATGTGTTGATGCACATGCCATGGTATACATACAGAAGTCAAAGGTACACACACCATGGTATACATACAGAGGTCATAGGTACACATGTCACAGTGCACATACAGAGGTCACAGGTGCACATGTCACAGTGCACATACAGAGGTCACAGGTGCACATGCCACAAGAACAACTTGTGGGAATTGGTTCTCTCCTTCCAACGTGGGGGGTCCTGGAGATTGAACTCAGGTTGCCAGCCTTAGCAGCACTCTCCTTTACCTTCTTAGCCATCTCTTGAGCCCAGCCTCTTTATTCTTAATGGTGCATGAATATTTTTAATAACTCATCTATTCCATTATATTCTTCATCATCTTGGGGTCTGAAACTGCTAGGGCAATCTGGTTCTTAAACCAGCTCCATTGCCGGGCGTGGTGGCACACACCTTTAATCCCAGCACTCGGGAAGCAGAGGCAGGCAGATTTCTGAGTTCGAGGCTAGCTTGGTCTACAGAGTGAGTTCCAGGACAGCCAGGGCTACACAGAGAAACCCTGTCTCGAAAAACAAAACAAAACAACCTACTCCATAAATTTGAGCAAATAAAGTAACTTACTGGTTTTTCTAGCAAATATTTACTGAGCATTTACTGTGTGCGTGGGAGCAGAAACTTGAATGCTTACAGTCCTGTTGATCCGGTATCCCTTTGTAAACTAACCTAAGTCAAGGGTGGCGAACACTGTTCAACAGAGAGCAAAAAAAGTCCCCATAGGCCACCTGTTAGATAAAACCTTGCTACCCACACGTGCTGGCTAACTTTTTGTGAACTCCACATAAACTAGCTCCACCTAGGAGGAAGGAACCTTGATTGAGAAACTACCTCCATCAGATTGGCATGCAGGGGAGAAAATGTAGAACTTTGTGTTGTTGTTGTTTTGTTGTTTTGACTAATGATTGATAAGGGACAGTCCAGCCCATGGTGAGCAGTGTCGCTCCTGGGCAGCAGCTGGTCTTGGGTGGTACAAGAAAACAGGCCGAGCAAGCTGTGGAGAGCAAGACGTAAGCGGTGTCCCTCAGGAGCCGCTGCCTTAGCTCCTGCCCTTAGTGCTCCACTGTGACCTGGAAGTTGTAAGACAAAATAAACCTGTTCTTCTCCAAGTTGGCTTTGGTCAGTGTTTGGTCAGTGTTTTATCACAGAAGCAAAAACAAACTAGAACCCCAAACCGGGCCAGATAATTCTAGATGATGCAGGAAGTGCTTTTCTCCCTTGGTCTCTGTAGATCAAAGTATGAACTCATTTTGGACAAGCTTTCCCCAGCTCCAGAGACTTTCATCCAAGACGCCACGGCTCCCTGTAAACGGCAATTATGTCTTTTAACACCCTTGTTTGCCCCATTTAATGGAGAAGAAAAGTGAGGAGGAGAAAGATCCATTGCTTAAGGAGGAGTCACCAACAAGGGATGATGCCTGTGGCCTGCCGAGACCAGCTCTGTCTGTGAGTGAGCAAAAGGTGCCCAGCAGCTGGCTTCCCCAGTGTGAGGTTCAGCAGTCTCTGCCATCCTTGATTTCCCGAGCTCCTGGGCTCACAGAGTGGGGATAGTAGGGGATGTTGAGACCCCAGATGTCCTCAGAATCCCCCTTCTCCTTGTCTGTAAGACGTAGGACATGCATTTTGGTCTCTTGGAGAATGTAATCAAACAATATTGACCATATTTCCAGATCCAAATCAGGAATATATGACCTAATATGAAAAATTGTAGGAATGCTACAGAAACAATGAAAGAAATTAAAAATGAAGGCTATAATAAAAACCCTGTCCACATGGAACCCCAGGGGATAGCCTTGAACTGCTTCTCCTCATGCCTCTCTACCTTCTGACTGTGGGATTCTGCCTGTGCCTGGCTTACAAAGTATGCCTTTAAAAGAAATACTGATGATACAGTGAGGATTTATGGTGCACCAACAGGGCTGGGCATGCCTATAATCCCAGCTCTCAGGTCAGTCTGGGTTACAATGTAAGGCCTTGTCAGAAGTGGGGGGTGGGGGTGGGGGGATGGTATAGAGAGAGGAAGATGGAAGAAGGGAGGGAGGGAGAACACACAGACACACACAGTGGGGGTAATTGAATCTCATCTCAGCTAAAAAGTGATGATGAGAGAGGCAGGATCAGGAACAGAGATGGGTAATCACTCAGAGTTCAAGTAAAAGAGTGGACTGGATGCAGACTCATGCCAGTGCAGAAAAGAGCAGAATGTGGAAATTTAGCTCTGCCTTCCTTTTTATTTTTTAAAGATTCATTTATTTTATGTATATAAGTACACTGTAGTTGTGAGCCTTCATGTGGTTGCTAGGAATTGAATTTAGGACCTCTGCTCGTTCTGGTTGGCCCTGTTAATTTATTATTATAAATAAATACACTGAAGCTGTCTTCAGACTCACTCATTACAGGTGGTTGTGAGCTACCATGTGGTTGCTGGGACTTGAACTCAGGACCTTTGGAAGAGCAGTCGGTGCTCTTACCCACTGAGCTATCTCGCTAGCCCCTGGTTTCTTTTCAAAATGCATGTTTTCAACAGGGATTGCCTTGATCAGTTGAATTAGAATCTTAAGTGGAATTTTGAGCTTCTTCAGATACTATTTTGAGTTCTTAGGGTTTTTAGTTTGGGGCATTACTGTAGCAGAGATCCTGAATGAGCAGGTTTCCTAGCAGAGCTGGGCCGGAGGAAAAGCAAGAGTTCAAGACCAGTCTGGGCTATGTAGAGAGACCCCAGTCTTAAACAAACAAGCCAATGGGATAATGTTCCAGCAAGGGTGGACCTACTTGGGTGTAAGGAATGCCATTCCCCTAGGTCCATATGGATATGCTGAAAACTGAGTCTAAATAAACTTATGTTATCATATGGGGTGAGGCTGCTCAGCAAATAGTACTGACTCTTTTCTGGATTTTTAAGTTTGGAGTTCTAGAAGAGCAGATACGATGGGAAAGGCCAGGATCTCTGTTTCAGACTGTGGATTCTTGAAATGTAAGCTCAGTCCATCACAAGCTTAAATGCTGTCTCCGGCATCTTTCCCATCCCTCGGGCTTCCAGAAGGCCACAACTGACCTCCACTCAAGATGGGCTTTCTCAGTTCTTCACAAAAGGGGTCCATTCATCCTGTGCACCAGATGGCAGACTTTCATCTCTGGAATTCATCTGCTTTCTAGGCTCGCGTTGCCAGTTCATAAATGGGACTTACAATGGGTGTGAGAGATAGGTTCGCGTCGGTTTAGTTTTGTTCTGTTCTGTTCATTTTATTCGAACGTTTTATTGTGATAAGAAAAATACATAACATGCACTAGAGAGATGGTTCAGCCATTAAAAGCTAGGCTCTCACAACCAACTCTTTAAAATGCAGACGCCATAAAATTTACCATTTTAACCATTTTAGTGCACAGTTTAGTGGTGTTAAAGGCACCCCACGTACAATACTAATAACTCTTTTTTATCTGTTTTTTTTTAAATTTTTTCTTTTCTGTTCTTTTTATTAGATATTTTCTTTATTTACGTTTCAAATGTTATCCCCTTTCCTGGTTTCTCCTCCGAGAACCCGCTATCCCTTCCCCCAGCTCACCAACCCACCCACTCCTGCTTCCTGGCCCCAGCATTTCGCTACACTGGGGCATACAGCCTTTACAGGACCAAGGGCCTCTCCTCCCATTGATGACCGACAAGGCCATCATCCTTTGCTACATATGCGGCTGGAGCCAACTCTTTTTATCTTATAAAACGGAAACTCAACCTTCCTCATCTCAGCCCCTGCAACTACCAGTGTGAGCTTGGTTTTATAAGGTTCCCTGGAAATTACAATATGACATGTCAATTGCAGTTTTTTAGGGAATACGGACATAATTTCACTATATTTCGCCACTTAAAAAATTAAGGAGGAAGGAATTTCTTTGTCTCGGACCAAAATTAAAGACCCTCGGGGACAAGCTGCGAGCGGGTTGGTCGTCTTTAACTGCATGCGGAGCGTCTGAGCAACGTGGCCAAGGACAAAGAGCTCTGTTCACGCAGGCAAAACAGCGACACCTGCTGGTGGATCGCAAAATTACTTTTCAGACAGTCGGATTGCTGAGGGTTTTGTAGGGACACTTCCTGTCTCGCTGTGTGTCGGCTTCTATTTGGAAAAACCGTCGTCTAATCATAGACCATGAATGTTCTGGGAAAGAGATGGTACAGTTACTTTAGCGCGATGCGTTGTTTTAGTTGATCACCCTGGCCAAGGTTCTCGGAGCAAAGGCACTCTTCCCCCAGTATTGTTTTCCCGTTGTTTTTAATCCACAGATATAGTGAAAGTGGCCTCCTTCTTAGGTCAGCCAGCAGACACTCAGATGTGCACCGTGCCTGGGAAGAGTACTTCTGCTGGAGTCTAGCCTGGGTGCTCTTGGCCAGCTGTTAATTCTGTGTGCTGATGCTCAACGAGACTCATCAACCAACGCTCGTTAAGTTCACCAAACAGGATGGCGGGTAGGATACAAAGGCTGCCCGGCTCCTCCCACCCCCACTTCCAGAGGCTCTGGGCCCTGAGCTCAGAGATGCTCAGTCGGTTCCTACCCTACTCCTTTCAGCTCCCTGAAAAAAAAACAACAACAACAACAAAAACGAGACCTGCCATTTACCTCAGACACAACCAACCTCAAACAGAATTTACCCTCTCCAAATGCTTCCCTGCCTTCAAATGCCTTTGACGATAGAAGAAGGATCTGTCAGTCACAGTACATGCTCTGATTCATGGGGCCTCAGTTTTCCTTTCTTGAAAATGGGAAACATAACCCCTTCCTCGGGATGCTTTCCGGATGAGCTCGCATGCTCTCAACATACCCAACAATAGCAGAGCATTGTTGTTGTTAGAATGCAAATTCACCCTCATTTCTGTTGCCTCCTGGAATGAACTGATGTAGCTGTGGATATACAGACCTCTGGGCTTCTTCCTGCTACCTTCTCGCACTGCTCCTGTGGGCTGTTGGGTTGTTGTTAGGGTTGTGTGTATGTGTGTTTGTTTTTTGTTTTGTTTTTGGAGACAGGGTTTCTCTGTGTAGTCCTGACTGTTTTGGAACTCGCTCTGCAGACCAGGCTGGTCTTGAACTTGGAGATCTACCTACGCCTGCCTTCCGAGTGCTGGGATCAAAGGCGTGCGCCATAACCACCACACCCTCCTTTTGGTTTTTTAAGACAGGTATTCAAGTTAGCCTTAAACTAGCAGTGATCTCCTGCCTCAGCCTCCTGAGCACGGGGTGATAGTAGCGCACCACCACTGTGCCTAGCTAAAGCAGTACCTTTTACATTCAGTTCTCGCTGGGTTACTTCCTAGTCAAACAACTAGGTGAAATTCATCAAAAATCAGTCAGACTCTCTTGCCTGCCAGTAACTTACTTATAGTTCGACTCTTTCCTATATTACACAAACACCCAGCTTCACTATTCCCCGGGCCCACTGTCTATTTCAGGCAGGGGATGTGTGTGTTCTTACTTTTTTTCTCTGTTTGTTTGTTTGTTTGTTTGTTTTGTTTTGTTGGCTCTGGCTGTAGTGGAACTCGGTCTGTAGATCAGGCCAACCTCAAACTCAGAGAGATTTGCCTGCCTCTGCCTGGAATTAAAGGTGAGAGCTACCATGGCTGTGTGTACTCTCTTGATTCTGGCTCCATACATTTGTTTATGCAATCATTTGGTCCCTATACCACCACCACTGTCATCACCACCACCATCACCATCACCACCACCACCACCATCACCACCACCACCACCATCATCATGTTTGTTTTGAGACAAGATGTCTGTCACATGTAGTCCAGACTGACTTTATCTGATCCTCCTACCTCCATCTTCTGAGTACAGAGACTGTAGATGTGCTTAGGTTCACATGTACAAATCCAGTGCCTAGCTACTAGCGTTAAAAGTGGTAGCTTTTATCGTCCTATGTACACCCACAAAAGGACCAAACAGAGTGCTTCCTAGAGAAAGGGCCTTCGTCCTATGTACACCCACAAAGGGACCAAACCGCGTGCTTCCTAGAGAAAGGCCCTGTATCAGGCCCTTTACATCCAGCTGACTTAACATCATGTGGCTTTTAAAAGGGACATAGATTCATTTAACAAGTATTTATTAAAATCCTAACTGCTTCCAGGTACTTACTGCACTGTAGGTATGAGCCTTAGGTTTGTTTGTTTGTTTATTATGTGTGGCCAGCCAACCATTCACATCGGAAATAAACAATCATTGCTAATACTCTCATCAAAGGGGATTTGGATTCAAGTCTTAGCCTTGGGCAAACAACCTGCCTCAGCTGAGCCCCATTCATTTCCTCCGATGTGTGATGAACACAGAAGGCTGTGTCTACTTTGTTGCTTGTTGGAGTCAACTCTGGGCTTAGCCACCCGGTAGCCAGGCAGGTGCTGGTACTCTCTCAGGGCTGGTTCACAGCAGGCAGCGAGCATGTGTGAGCTGCTTGTCCTGACCTGGCACTTCTCCAGCTTCTCTGTGACTGCCAGCTCCTCTCCTTCCACTCTGTAGGGAAAATGTCTCTAGGGATCCCTGACCCTGTTCACACTAACCCCCTTTCATATTGTCTTAGAAAAAAGAGAGGCTTTGGTTGTGACCTCACTCCCTAAGTGGCCTAGGAAGGAAGAATGTGCGAATCTTTCTCTGCGTACCTTCTTTCTCTTTCATTTCCCTGCTTTTAATTAAATTGCACCTGTACATTCTATATATGCACACACACTGTGACTTACATATATGATCCTTAAGGCGAGGCCCAGGATATATTTAAATCCTAACCTTACCTGATATGTCCTAGCATGTTCCCAGTCTCATGTGTTCCCCAAACTTGCTGACAGAGGGAAATCTCCCGAACTACTGCTATGGTGGGTATGAAACACTCCCTCTCCCAAGTGGTTTCCAAGTCAGGGTGGATTGTGAACTCTGCCACCCTCTTTTCCCTTTCCCAATTGAATCAGAATTTCTGGAGTTAGGACTCAGAAACCTGGATGTGTGACAAGCACCCAGGTGATTCCTCTGCTACATTGCCAAGGATAACCTTGAACTGTGTGTGTGATGTGTGTTTGTGTGTGTATGTATGTATGTGTGTGTGTGTGTGTGTGTGAGAGAGAGAGAGAGAGAGAGAGAGAGAGCACAAGCAAGATAGAGAGATAGAGATAGAGAGAGAAAGATAGATAGATAGAGCATGTTCAGAGCAAGTGGCGGTCAAAGGACAGATGGAAATTGATGCTGGTCCCACAGAGGATCTCTTCACTGGCTTCTGTTGGGTGAGCTGGACTAGCTGATTGATTCTTGGCTTCCCCTCCTGCCATAGATGAATGCAGACACTTTACCCACGGAGCACCCACTTTCCGCATCCCCGACCTTGAACTTCTGATCCTCCTGCTTCCACTTCTGGAGTGTGGGGATTGACTACCTGCATGCCTTTTCTCGTGCTTCTGGGGAGGCAACCCAAGGCTTTGAGCATGGCAAATCACCAGTCTCTTGAATCATAGCTTGAGCTATGCTGAGGCTTGGGGTATATGCAAAGACCCGTATACAAATATGCCCAGGAAACAATTGTATGTTTTGACCGCTGATACTTTGTCCTCTGTCTCATCAAAAGATGGTCTTTCGGTGCTGCCTCCGGGCTTAGAGTCTTTGGCAAGAGTCTGCCATGGCGGCTTCTGTTAAGCCTGTCACTGTTCTGTGTACACATTCCGTGTGCGGCCCTAGCCAATGCTCTTTCCTGCTTGGCCACTCCATATGTCACTGCCGGTGACATTACATCTAAAATTTTTCAGATGGAGTCACACAGCTACTCCTCAAACAGGGATGACCCGGCAAAGTGGGGGTCTCGACCCAGTGCAGGTGAACTGCACAGTAAATTCCAGGCTAACCTGGGTCACATGAGGCTCTGTCTCAAAAAAAAAAAAAAACGTAATATTTTAAAATGAAAATTTCTATCTTTGGTGCTTATTAGCTTATAATTGACAGAATACTGGGAGAATGGATAAAGCAGGTCAGTCACAAGGCTTAACAATCTGAGTGGATGCTGATTGGATGGATTGTGAACATCAGCTGTTATCTGTCACCTGACTGGAGCCTCAGGAAGTCCCTCTCCCATATATATTTTTTTTTAAAAATGGAATTAAACATTCTTTTAAATTTTAAATTTAATTTTTATTTATGTATGCGTGGGAATGTCTGTGTGTGCAGATGTCACATGAGTGTGGGTGCCTACAGAGGCCAGAACATAGTGTTGGATTTATAGGCAGTTGCAAGCCACCTAATGTGGGTGCTGGGAACCAACCTTGGGACCTTGTAAAGAGCAGCAAGAACTCCTAACTGCTGAGCCCTCTCTCCAGCCTTTGCTCTCCTATCTTGACCCAGTGCTTGTCATTATGACATTAGCCATTCTCAGAGTCTGGCTGAGAACAGTGAACCAAACTACCTTTGTTAGGGGCTGAACCCCTTCATTTTGGCTCCTGCATAATCCTTCCGTCCCTCACAGGCTCTAATCTCTGTCCCTTCCATGTTCCCTAACCTAATCCCTCTGAACTCCTCAGCTGACACTAATGAGTGTCTTAAGAAACTGGAAATTCTTGAATGCACAGGCGGTTCTGGGCGGTTCTGCCCCTCAACCCCCCCCCCCCCCCCCCCCCCCCCCCACCCCGGACTTTTGACTTCCGGCAGTGTTTCTGGCTACGGAAGAGCTGTCAGCTCCTGTGGCCTGGCCTTTCATGAACTTGGTCAGATTTAATTGTGAGTCGCACCAGCTCTCTGACCTTACTCTTTGCTGGTCGCGTGGTTATAAGGTGGGTTCCTTTGATTTTGGTAAATCATGGGAAAGAGGTAGATGTTAGAAGAGGATACAAACTGAAGATTTTTGGTAGGGGTGGCCATATAGAATCAGGTTACTTTCTAGATCCTTATCTGAGATGATGATTGTTTCTAATTTGGAATGGGGCCTGAAGCGCACGGAAGAGGAACTTTTCTTTTCTTTTCTTTTCTTTTCTTTTCTTTTCTTTTCTTTTCTTTTCTTTTCTTTTTCTTTCGAGACAGGGTTTCTCTGTGTAGCCCTGGCTGTCCTGGAACTCACTCTGTAGACCAGGCTGGCCTCAAACTCAGAAATCCGCCTGCCTCTGCCTCCCAAGTGCTGGGATTAAAGGCGTGCGCCACCACCGCCCGTCAAGAGGAACTTTTCTAAACACATTAAGACGTATGGATGCCTGACACGGGACACTCACTCTGCACTGAGGCTACTTCTTGTTCGAACTCTGCTGCAACTTGTCCGTGTTTTACAAATGAAAAATTTCAGTGACTTGCCTGAGAAACACCTGAGTCCCCACCCAACCCTAGTCACCAAGTGTACATCATAAATCATTATTCATTATCTAGACCCTGTCAACATGCATCTTTCTTTCTTTCTTTCTTTCTTTCTTTCTTTCTTTCTTTCTTTCTTTTTCTTTTTCTTTTTCTTTTCTTCTTCTTATTCTTTTTATTTTTTATTTATTTATTTTTGTTGTTGTTGTTGTTGTTTTTCAAGACAGTGTTTCTCGTGTAGCCCTGGCTGTCCAGGAACTCACTCTGTAGTGATTATTTTCTTCAACTCTTATAGGGATGAAAGCAACGATAGATATGTAAATGAGTGGGTGTGGCCGTGTTCCAGTGGAAAATTTTATGGGCAATGAAATTAGAATTTCACATAAGCATGAAATGTTATAAAATACACTTTTCTTTTGGTACCCCTCCGGTCACTTAAAAACAAACGATTCTTACCTCATAGGCACAAAACATACCACCTTGGCCTTTGGGTCCTAGGCGGTCAAACTGGATGTAGATCATTACAAGTAGAGTAAACCAGATATCTATGTGAGCTTGTGGCCTAGAACATCTTTGTAGTGAAACACAATACTGAGCAACTTTTCACTTTGTATATGTGCTGCTGGAGCAAGCGCGAGCAACATTTCCACTTTGGCATAGGTGTGGAAAGCACTACACTTAACATCTGGGTCCCTCTTGGAGGTGGGGATTTCAGAAGGGCTGGCTGATACTGACTATGAAGCCTAGTAATAAAACTGTGGAAGGCTCTGAGCTTGGAGCCGCTGTAGACATTCCGGGACTGAACAGGCTTTTGTAAAGACTTGTGCTCCTTTACTACTTCCACAAATTCGTCCTTGTTTGAACAGAATAACAGATAAGATAAAATACAAGAGCAAGAATACTTGCTGTATCCATGTCCACACAGACGTGATTCTTCAAGTATCTAAAAGAGGAATACGTGTTATTTAAATTTGTGTTTAATTAAACTGTCTACATAATCAGTCTAAGGATCTTGATGTTGCTATGGTGATGCCACTTAGTGCTACGATGGTATCTGGTAATAGCAAAAAATTCATGGAGCCGCTATAGCATGCTAAGAAACCACTCGTTATCTCTTTAGCTCCGACATTAAGTGGGCACGATAGCATTTGCTTCATCTGGCAGATGAGAAAACTGAGGCTAAGCGACATTTTGTCATGTGTTCCCAACCACACAGCTGGGGAGGAGCAGAGCTCACTCCACCCAACTCCATATCCCCCCACCCTCACCCCCGCGCGCGCACCTGCACCCGCTGAGCCGCGCATGCGCCGCCGCAGCGAGAGAGCATGGCTCTGGCTTCTTTGTGTGCGCCAGGTTCTGCGCGCGGCTTCGGCCATCTCCGCTTTGTTTTCCGCAGCGCAGTTTTGTTCGCGAGGCCTTTACCCCCGGAGTAGATTTCTTGGGGTCACAGTTAAGAATTTGATCGTAGTGAAACTCGTGTTCAACGATCTCCTTGCATGAAATGGTGTGTGGGCTGGGGACGGGAAAGCTGGGTGACAAAACTGGTTGCAAGGACTGGCTAGGGATATCGCTCCAGAAATGCAAACCAGCGAATTCTGTGTGGAGGGGGAGCGGGCAGAGGGAGGCTCCTTGATAGAGACTTTCTTCGTTGCAGGAAAACCTGGCAGTGGCGCTAGTATAATGCCTTTGACTTTATTCTTCAGATTTTAATTTACAGCATATTCAGTTTATAGATTTTGTTCCTTTGTTTCTTTGTTTCTGTCTTTGTTCCCATGTTTCTTAAAAGTCCTCCCATATTATTATTATTGTTATTATTATTATTATTATTATTATTTTAAAAGATTCTTCTTTTCCTATCAAATATCAATTAACTACACTGCTTTGAAACAGCGTTCAGGATAGCTTAGTATTTCCCAAGCCAGTTTATCGAGGTCCCTAAGGAAGGACCATTCCTGCGGCTCTGCTGGCTAACGCCTGCATTCCAATTTCCATACCCACAGCCGCTAACCAGAATCCTGAACAAAGAACCAGGAAGTGAGGCATGAAACTGGAAGATAAGAATTTTTTTTCAGTCAAGTTATTATTATTTTTAAAAATATTTATTTATTTGAAACAGGGCCTTTTACAGGACATTTTTTTTTACTCCCTATGTAACTGAGTCTGGCCTTGAATTTTTTGATCTTCCAGCCTCCAACCCCCAAATACTGGGATTACAGATATGCACCACTACATATAGCTAGTCATTTTATTTAAAAAATACTCTCTGTGATAAACACATTTATTGATCGTTCTTTCAGAGCACTGGTTCTCAACCTTCCTAATACTCCAATCCTGTAATATAGTTTTTCATGTTGTGGTGTCCCCCAACCATAAAATTATTTCATTGCCACTTCATAACTGTAATTTTTCTACTTTTATGAATCATAATGTAAATATTTGATATGCAGGATATCTGACTTGCAACCCCTATGAAAGGGTCCTTCAGTGTTTGGGGTTGTGACCCATAAGTTAAGAACTACTGTTCTAGAGGACTCTGCTTCCATTTCTAGTACCCACATGGTAACTCATAACTGTAACTCTCGTCCCAGGGGATCAGTAGCGCCCTCATCTGGCCTCAGCAGGCACTAATCACACTGCGGTCATGTGATACACATATATTCAGGCAAACATACATACATGTAAAATCAAAAATAAATAGAATCTTAAAAACCAAACCAAACCCCTCCACAATGTTTCACATGGATAATTAGTTTCAGTTCTCCTCAATTTTGGTTTTGTGGCATTTAAGTTTCCTAAATACCATAATAAAAATTAGCATCTTAAATATTGGAAGTTTAAGCCAATTTTTTTCCTTTCTTCTCTTCTTTCCCTTTTCCTTTCATCTTCTTTCCCTGATAAAAGGGAAGCATTTTTAATACTAAATTTATTAAGAGATATCACTTGTAATGAAATTTTTATGTTCCTTTATTCTAAGGAAGTAGGATGTTTCTCTTGAGCAAGTGACTTGGAAGTCTTCTGGCAAGACATATTTTAGTTAGAAGGCATTTTAGAGAGACTCCGATAGCAAATGAACTGGAAGGAATGCTATCTGATGGCGGGGACGTCATGTTATTGTCTCGCTGTCAGTATAACCCAGAGTGATCGATGGCTACCTCTCCCTGGCATGGGAGATTAATGAATTGACTCTAATTTTGGCAACCTTTGTACACTGAGGTGGGGGTGTCACATACTCTAAGTTGATTTGTGTGAGTGACAGGGCAGTCTTTAAACAGAAAGATCATCTGATTGATACTCTAGGTGCACTGGTCACTAGTGCTATTTCAGCTCTGGTCGGAGCAGGCTGCCCTGGCCACCCACATCTGTCTGTGCTTACACTAGACACGGCCTTCGAAATTTAACTTGTCTCTCTTGTAAGAGGCTATGTCTTGTCAAGAACTGTGTTTTCCAGTTAGTTAAGAGTTATTTGGTCTTACGATTAGTTTTGTAGAGACGCATCCTTTATATTAGGGAACACATATGAGCATGAGGGCTTGCATTTGGATCCCAGCGCTCATGGAAAAGTCAAACATGGCAGTGTGAGCAGGTAACCCCAGGGCTAGGTTTGGGCCAGCAGTCTAACCAAGTTAGTGAAGTCCAGATTACGTGAGGGATGTTGTCTCAAGCAGTAAGGTGGTAGACATCTAACATCAGCCTCTGTTTTTCACATGCATGCACATACGCCTACATGGGTCTGTGCACACACATGAGCACGTACACAGACACAGAAGAGTCAACCTTAAAAATAAAACAATGGTTTCACCTCTACCCCTTTAACTACCCCTGTTACATAAGTCAAAGGGTTTTTCTATTGTATTCCATATGACACTCAAGGCAATTATTTTCTTCTTAAAATTTTTTCTTTCTCTCTCTCTTTTTTTTCTACATAGTTCTGGCTGTCCTGGAACTTGCTCTGTAGACCAGCTGTCCTCAAACTCAAAGTGATCCACCTGCCTCTGCCTCCTGAGTGCTGAGATTAAAGGTGTGTGTGCCAATTATTGCCCGGCGTAAGTGTTGAGCTCAGAGGACAACTTCAACTTTCGGGAGGTAGTGAGGATCCAACTGAAGTTATCAACCGTGGAGGCACGGTCCCTAATGTGCTGAGCCACCTTGCTGGCTCCACATTTTTTTCTTTCCTTGAGATAGGCTCTATGTGTTATAAAACACAGAGGGAAATTTTTTTGTTTTTTAAAAACAGGACATTATGAATATTTTTGATAGGGCTGGAGAGGTGGTGGAGAGGTGGCTCAGCAGTTAAGAGCACTGGCTGCTTTTGCAGAAGATCCTGGTTTGATTCCTTCCACCCACAAGGCTCACAACCATAGTAACTCCAGTTCCAGGAGGTTCTACATCCTCTTCTGTCTCCACAGACATGAGGCATGCATGAGATATACTCATCCATACACACACAATTAAAAAAATTGGTCTATGGATTTCTCTAGTCAGTCTGTGGTAACAAAACTTACAGCTTGTCGACAGGCATCTTAAGAAGAAACAGGCAGCCACGCAGGGTGGTTTAAGCCTATAATCTCAGCACTGGGAATGCGAAGGCAGGAGGATCACATAATTTTAAGGTCAGCCAGGGCTACACAGAGAGATTTTGTTTCAAAAAATAAAACAAACAAGCAAAAGAGAAAAAAGGAGGCAAACAGACACCATGGCCCTTCTGGTGTCAATGGACTGTGGTTGGATTCCTTTTGTTCAGCATCAGCGATGAGCCTTCAGGTCTCCTACTTCAGCTTCTCAGATATGAAGACAAAACCCAGAATGTGGGAAACCACGGGCAAAACTCCTCCATGGCCTCAATGTGTGAAAAGCCGTGCTGTGTGGAACCCATAGGCTAAAAATAGGCTCAAGAGATGTGGCAACCGATGGTAGCATATGGACCGCATTTGAAGCTTATTTATGAAGAGCGTCTAGGAGATGATTGACAGACGTGACCAATGAATGCACATTTGGTGAAATTAAAGACTTTCCCAGAAATGATAATTATTTTGGGTTGGTGTTTTCAAAAACATTTAGAAATATGCACTATCAACAGTTAAGAGCACTGGCTGCTCTCCCAGAGGTCCTGAGTTCAATTCCCAGCAACCACATGGTGGCTCACAACCATCTGTGATGGGATCCGATGCCTTCTTCTGGTGTGTCTGAAGACAGCGACAGTATGCTCACATACATAAAATAAATAAATCTTTTTAAAAAAGAAATATGCGCTTACACATTTATTTTACATCTGAGCATGAAGCAACATGATGTCTGAGACAAGAAGAAGCACGGGCAGCCTACTGTGGAGATTCTTGAAGCACTGGTGGGTAGGTGGAGTTTACTCCCCTATGAGCCCTATTTGGATAAATGTTAAAAGCTTTCATGAGAAACACCAAAGCCAACAAAAACCAAGCAAAACAATTACAAAAAAACAAATCCTGTCAGAATCTAGTGGGCCTTCACTGTCCAGTGACACCCAAAGCATTTGAATTCCTGTGTGTATCTCTGGGTCCTAGATAATAGGGGGAGGCTTCCCGGGTTGGTGGATAGTCCCCCCCACCACACTACTGTCCTTAACAGAATTTGAGAAAATGGCTGTTTCCCCGCTTTCTGTCACCTGCCTCTGAGGTCAACTGCTGCTATCAGGACTTGACAGTTGTTATTTGCCTCAAAGCACTTGAGGTCAGGATCACTGCATTAGGTTTCCAGCACAGTCATTTTTGGACCTGCGTTACTGGCTATCAGTTGGTCATCTTTTTATAGATGACATCAATATCAGCTGGCATATAAAAGCTTTCCCAACCATGATTGCCTTATTAATCAATTCATAAAGCTGATCAGGAAATTGTTAGCGTGCCTGCTAACTCGATAGGTAGAAAATAAATCTTAAAACCCATTTTTGTTGGGTAGGTAGGTATTTTAGGAGGTGGGGAAGGGGACAGAGTTCAAGCCCAAAGAAATGCATCTTGTTATTTCATTTGCTTTTCTGTCTCTTAACCTATACTTTTGCTGCAAGCTGCTGTCTTCCGTTAGCAGCTAAAAATACATCTGAGTGTAGATAGCCATCGTTTGACAGTCTTGAGTGCCTTTGTTGTTATTTTCTCCATCTCGGAGAAACAAAATACACAATTTCCAGGTTATTAAAGGATAACCTGTGCTTAAAATGATATGTATTTTTTTTTTTTTTTGTATTTTAAAAATCAAAACCTCTGGAACATTGAGGCACATGTCTGTAATCCTACTGCTTGGTAGACAGAGGCCAGAGGACTGCCACAGTCGAAGCCAGCCTGACTCAGTGACCCCTGTCTCAAAAGATGGTTTTGTTCTTTGCTGGCCTTGGAAGTTTCTAGAACTTCTGAATACTATGTCACCTCCTTCCACAAAGCTGTCTTATGTGTGTGCTCCTGGTTCCTGACGGTATCCTCACGGTACTGGGACAGCTCAGTCAGATCTGGGTGGACTATGAGTCTCTCTCTCTCTCTCTGCCAATTCTTCTATCTACTGTCCAGCCTGGGTGAGTGTTATTTTTTCTGTTGAATTTTCTATTTGAACAGTACACTATCTGCGACAGAGCTAAACTCAGCTCAAGCGCTTAATCCGATATGTAAACATGGTAGGAGTTTAGATTGTTGTCCACTCCCACCCCAGGATTGTAGCTGCTGCCTCAGAAGCTGTGAGGCCCAGCAGGGCTCCCAGGCCATGGCTGGAGATGCAGGCCTCTGCAGTTTTCACCTCAGAACCTTTCCTGATTTGCATTTGTGTGGCCACGTGTGGCCATGCGTGTGGCTACTCAAGGATCCTTTAGTGCCGCCTACCAACTCTGGCAGAAGAATGCCAAACACCTACACGGAGGGTCGACATTTAGTTTGTGGAAGAAATACAACCTATGTTGCTTTGTTCTTTGAGGGTGATTTTTTTTTTCTTCACCAAGCAGCTGTCAAAACAACAACAACAACATCAACATCAACATCAACACACACACACACACACACACACACACACACACACACACACACACACGGGGCGGGCGGTAGAACTTTTTGTTTTTTAACAGCTCTATGCTGAAGCTGAGATAAGCAAACTGAGTGGCAGGTAGGCCTGGCACCTTGGTACATAAAGCTATGGCCAGAGTCTTAGTAAATATAACGTTTAAAAAATAACTAAGATAGTCAGTGACATTTCCCACACATTCTAGTCTCCTGAGAGATAAGATGCCAAGTGGTCACTCATTTCTATGAAGTGAACCCTGCTGACTCTGTACATAATCTCAAGGAAGCATCAACTCTCCTTATGGGACTGGGGGGCTTGGGGAATGCCACCTAAGAGATTGATGGTCACCCCCGAGACCTCAGGCTTTGTGTGGTCTCACGCTGGTGAGAGGAAAAGAAGTTTCTACATCTCTCTTTGTAGTTGTAGTGTGTTCCTTGGACTCCCGAGCATCTCCCTCAAAGCGTGTCACAATAGTATGACAACCATATCATCTCCATTTCATAAGTTGCGGTGCTGAGAACTGAATAAAAGAGGCTCAGGCCTGTGGCCAATGATTTGGGACTGAAAGCCACAGGCTGCTCTGCCTTTTTGGGGTAATGATGTGACTAATTTCAAGGCTGAAGTTAGATGTGTTTCTTAAGCACATGCTGCCATCCAGCTAAAAAGGATTAGGGCAAGGACCTGGTGTGTGATTTGCACATGAATCTGCAACTGGTTTACAATAATCGTGTAATAAAAATTGCTTAGCTGAGAGCCACTGTGCAGCCCTGTTTAGCTGCTTGCTTCCAATATTGCATTTACAAAAATTACATATTTCATATAATCAGGCCTGTCTCTTACTTAATCACCCCACACATCATATAAATCTTTAAAATGGACAGGTCTATAAATCACTAGCATTTTTCATTTACCACTTATTCTAAGCCAGGCAGTTTCTTATTTAAATTGCCATATGGATAAATCTAATAATCCCTATTCACTTACATCATCTCAAACTTTAAATCTTATTCTGGCTGAGGTCATAAGTGAAATCAGTATTGAGGGCAGAACTAGCAGCTGTAACAACTATAATAGCTTTCCAAATTATATTAAAGGGCCCAAATAACATTAAAAAATGAGGAAAAATTGAATTACATTATTAAAGTGTGATCTGCTGAATCAGGCAGATGTAGGGCCTGAACAGAGCTCCCGACTGGGGTGTGGCCCCGTTGGGAGTGTGTGTATCAATGGGAATCACTGACCGAGCCCTCCTCTTCCTCGCACATTTTGACACACAGATCTGGATTAGGGCTTCTCAGCCAGGTACTGTTGACTTTTTGGCTCATACAGGTCTTTGTTACAGGCTGTTCTGTGCACAGTGGTATGCTTAGGAGCCTGCCAAGCCACTGCCCGTTAGATGCCAGCACGAACACTTCCTGACCTCACTTTTAACAACCCCAAATGGCTATGGTGTGTGGGGCACACCCTCTTCCCACTGCTGGTAACTCGTAATGTAAATAATTGGATATGATTTAATCAGATCGGATTGAATTGGCTCTGGGTCTGCGCACTCTACCTCATTCCTCCCTGTTGGTGCTGCTAGGTCAGGGACCCCAGTGTGTTTCCAGTGTTTGCCGAAGGACGAAGGGCATTCTGGGAGAGCTTGTTGGGAGCCGGATGAGGAGAGTTGGGAGACTTCCACGAACAGGGAAGTCTCGAATTCCAGGCAAATGGGGCAGTTAGTTTCCTTGCTCTTCTCAGGTGATGAGGCAGCCTACTCCAGACCCCTTCTGAAGACACGAGGACACTGCAGACCTGGTATTTGTAACGCTACAACATCGCGGTTGCAGTATACATATAATTTTTATATGTATCACAGACGACTAGGAAGGATAGCGTGATTTTGTGATGACTAAAGAAAATTAGTGGATGTTTGGGAAGGAGACATCCAAATCTGAACCACTGGCTCCTGAACAAGTTTGCACGCTCAGGACCGACGCAGAGGCCGCGGGCTGCCTTCCTCGCTTCTTACAGTCGGTAGATTCCGTCTTCTGATGGCTGGCGGCTGAAGATAGTTCATCTCGGAGCTATGAAAGGAACCGGCTGCGATTAGTTTCCCAGGGAGATTCTGCCAGGTCTTTGACAGCCGGAGGAGTTATTCCCCATATAAATCATCTCTGCTCTGCCATCTTAAATGCACATGCTTTTCTAGAGAGGCATCCATCCTCCTTCACCTACGACCAAATAAAGCGAGTGGTGCCATTACAATTTGGAGATGAAGCTCGCTGACAGTGCGGTGTCATAGAATGCTGAGGGAAGGTATCTGTAATTACGAGCTGGCAGCACCCCATGCCTAACTAATGGGAGGTGTGACATCATTTATACTGGGGATCAAAGAGACAGAACTAGGAAACAATATTGGAATGAAATTTGCTGTGTCCAGGAACCCTGCTTTCTGAAAGGCCTTTGGCCAGCATTAAGCTTGACAAAGTCTTTCCAGCTACGGCGACTTCTGACTCATTGACGTGTCAAGCTGGTTCGCTTTGTATGGGAAAGAGGCCATTCATCCAGTTCAGTTTTACCTATGATTTGTGAAAACTCACAATCTTTCGCCCCGTTTTTTTTTAATCTCTGTATAAAATAGTCTTTTCATTCACATTCTTTAAAGATGGGATTAGAGCACTCAGCTACTTCATTTAATCACCCCCAAAGCAGATAGGCGTCGTACCTCTGGTGTCTTCCCCCGTAATTAAAACGCTGCAGGATGCCTGCTGGGTAAGATGGTGGTATTACTTCAAAATCACAGAGTATAAATGCTCCTCTGGATGATTTTCTACTTCTACAGTCCCAGAGACAGCAGAAAGACAGGGAGTATAAGACACCTTCAAGGTGTACTGGGTCCCTACCAAGGTACTGTTGGGATCTCAGCCCCTCCTCCATCTCTCTACTGCCTGGCTTTGGCGTTTTCAGAGTAGACATTGAGCATGTTTGTGGGTTTGTTTTTTTTTTTTTTTTTTTGAGTTTTAGTACAAATATTCTGAGCCTCTGAAGCCAGTGACAAAAGGAAAGTGGAGACAAGATTTCTTGTCTTTTATGGCAGTATCAGTGAACTCATGCTCCACTGCCCCTCTCTGGAGCCAGGGCTGGCCTTATGCACTGATCGTTTTTTTTTTTTTTTTTTGCCTCTCTCTCTTGAGTACTGGGATTCCAGCAGTTACTACCATCGTCACCTAGAATAATGCTTTCTTCAAATGAGTCCAGACAGGCCATCAGCTGTGATACTCACCAAATCAGCACTCAAGAAGTATTATTTTGTGTGTGCGCATATGCATGTGCGAGTGTGAGTGTGCATGTGAGTATGTGCTCGTGTGTGTGTGTGTGTGTGTGTGTGTGTGTGTGTGTGTGTGTGTGCGCGCGCGCGCGCGCGCACATGTGTGTTCATGTGAATTCAGGTGCCTGTGGAGGTCAGAAGTGTCAAATCCCCCTGGCTGAGTTACAGGCAATTGTGCGTCACCTCACTCAATACACATTCTAGGAACTGGACTTGGGACTTTTGAATGCTCAGCATATACTCATGGAGTCAACTCTTCAGCCCTAAGAAGTGAGATGGTAGATCCATTTTGTATCTCACATTAAAAAAAAAACAACAAAAAACAACGACTTTAATGACCATATATTTTGTTTGTTTGTTTGTTTGAGACAGGGTCTCACATTGTAGCTTTGGCTGGCCTGGAACTTGCCAAGTAGATGTCCTGAGCTGCCAGAGACCTGCCTGCCTCTACTTTTCAAGTGTGATGATTAAAGGTATCCACTGTCACACCCGGCATTTGACAACCCTTTGTTCTAGGAGAATGGAACATTTGTAAGGTGACAGTGGCCCACTCTTCTCTGTGGTCAGGGGCATGATGGGATGCCAGTCACTGTTCACTGCAGCTATCTGGATCTGTGGAATGCATCACAGCTAGAAAATGGGCTCCGACCTTAGGCTACCTGTTATTTGTATCAGAGTCTGTGTTTTAATTCCCCGTGTGTAGTGGTAATTTTGCCTAACCACTCTGTGCTCCCTGCTATGTATAAGAACAATGGTGGCTTTTGTCAAGTGTTATTATAAGCCAGGCCCAGCGCTAAGCACTCTAGGTGGGGAACTATTTAAATTGCACAGCAGCTCCGGAGGACATTGTTAATTTGCTGTTTTCTCCCAGGCCCCTTCGCCCTGTTCTTTCTGGTTGACTGAGGTTAGGGGAGGAAGAGGATATTTTGTGGAATCCTTCTTTGTTCCGGTACCGCCTTAGTGGTTGACACAGCTGTGTCTCCTTCCTGGGAGCCACTCTTCCCAGCCCTGCTTCTATGGTCTGGTGTCACTGCCTGCTATGGTTGTGTCTCCAGCCCTGCAGAGGCTTCCTGGGGCAGCTAATCGCCACGTGTGTGATGGTTTGAATAAGAAATGTCCCTCCTGTAACCCCTGGCATCTGAAGACTTGGTATCTAGTTAGTGGTGCTTTTTGGGTAGATTTAGGTGGTGTGGCTGTTACAAACTTTAATAGGAGTGGGGGTACCTCATGGGCCATGCCAAGGTGTCCTCCTGAGAAATCACACCAAGGAACAAATCTGCTATAAGAAGGTTTATTTGGGGGGGAGGGGGGAGAGTGAAGGTCTCAAAAAAGAGTGGAGGCAGACAGACAGGAACAGAGCCATGAGGGCAGAGAAAGGGGGACAGAGAAGGAGAGAGAGAGAGAGAGAGAGAGAGAGAGAGTTTAGCCAGGGGCACTAGGGAACAGGGGAGAGAGGGAAAGAGAATCTAAGAACTGGACCGGTGAGTAGTCCTTTTATAGACCACTTGCACTGGCGTCCCCCACACTTGTGGGCTGCCGGTTATGGTGGCAGAAGATGATGTAAGCCATTGCTAGGTCCCTAGGAAGAGCCTAGTGGAATCACCTGTAAGATAACTGTGGCCTTGCTAGAGGAAGCTTGCCACAGTGGATGGATGGATGGAGGGAAGGAGGGAGGGGTGTGTGGGGATAGACGGGGTAGGGTGTATGGGCTTTGAAGTTTCAAAGCCACTTTTCATTCTCAGGGGACTGTTTCTCACCGTGCCTGCCATCCGCTTCTCTGATTTCCTGCTATGATGGTCTCTTATTCTGTGGGAACTGTAAGACCAAATCCTTCTTTCTCTAAGTTTTCTGGTGTTCCATCACAGAGATAGAAAAGTAACCAAGATGCCGCGTGGCCCTACAATCTCACTTGGCCTTTTTTCCTCCAGGTCTGTAATAAGTCCCTCGGTTTGGTATCCTCGTGTGGTTTCTTCTTTCTTGGTGGATCTGAGTGATGCAGGACTCTGTATTAATATGTGCTCTCCATTTGAGGCAAACATTCCCAAGTCTGATCGATAGCCCAAAGCACTCAACCACAAGGCAAGTCTACCTGAATGTACAAGTAAGCCTGGACGACTGACAAAGAAACTCTGAGACTAGGTTCGCTGGGCTAAGAAGTTCCTGGCCTCAAAGTGCGTGCTCAGCCTGCTGCAAACACCCTGCATCCTCTGAGGATCCTTACTCCAGCAAGCTGTGGGATTGGGAGACACTCCGGAGCGGATACGAAGCTGCCATGTGACCTCACAAGGCAACTTTACTATGAAACACAAGGCAGGAGACCTCAGCAATTTGTGTCTTCTCATGAACCCACATTCTGGAGGTGACATCTTAATTGTGCTATGAATTTTTTATGGTCCCCATGAAGGGGATGCTGTCTCTTTCATTTTGGTTCAACCGCAGCTCGACAAATAGTTTTGAGTGTCTACCATGTGCTGGCACCATTCTTGGCCCTTGGTATTAAGGCTGTTAGCAAAAACATTAAAAATTTATTTTATAGCCTGTTTTCTGTTCTATTATATTAAAAATATTATTCCTGGGCTAGAGAGGTGGCTTACTGGTTAAGAGCCCTGGCTGCTCTCGTCTGGGTTAAATTTCCAACACTCTGGTGGCAGCTCACAACCATCTGTAGCTCCAGTTCTGAGGAACCTAACTGTTGAGGATTGGTCTGTTGCTATGTGTTGTAATACTAAATTCTGTACCCAAAGGTCTAGGCCTACAGTGAATTCTCACGTTTACCAGCTTTTGTTGTGTAAACCTTGATCTTTAATTTAAAACTGTTGATTAAATAAAAATGGCTACAGCCAGTTTCCGGAGAGATTTAGAGTTAGGCAGGTTTTGAGTTATCTGGTTGGAGTGGAGAATTGAGAAGAAGAGAGAATGAGGAGAGAGAAGGCTCTGTGAGGGGAGAGGGACCATGAGCACATGGCCAGGAGAAAGAGCAAGTATCTGGATACACGGTTGGGAAGGTGTCTTAGTTAGGGTTTTACTGCTGTGAACAGACATCATGACCAAGGCAACTCTTATAAGGACAACATTGAAATGGGGCTGGCTTACAGGTTCAGAGGTTCAGTCCATTATCATCAAGGTGGGAGCATGGCAGTGTCCCGGCAGCCATGGTGCAGGAGGAGCTGAGAGCTCTACATCTTCATCTGAAGGCTGCTAGCAGAATACTGGCTTCCAGGCAGATAGGATGAGGATCTTAAAGCCCACACCACACTGACACACCTACTCCAACAAAGCCACACCTACTCCACCAGGGCCACACCTTCTAATAGTGCTACTCCCTGGGCCAAGCATATTCAAACCATCACAGAAGGTAAACAGGCCAGCAGTAGAAAAGTAGATTAAGGGTGACGCCCCAGTAATTGTCAAAGCCAAATAAAATAACCACAGTCTGAGTCTCATTTATTTGCAAGTAAGAGGGGTTAAAGTTTAAATTGGTTGTACTGCCTCCACCAACCTCTCCTGGGCTCTGCAGCTGAGTACGAGCAGCTTGCCATCATAATTCTTAAGCTCCGGGTGAGGGAGCAGGAGCTGTCATGCTGTGACGCTCAGTGGCTTTGCATGCACCATGTGAGTGTTTGCAGCCTGTGTCCATTGTCACGTAATTCCGAGCTAGGGCATCATAGACATTTGAATCCAGAATTTGACTTCTGAATAGTTGAGACTTAACTGTGTTTCTAGCAACGTGGACTCTAGATCCTTTGCTCGTATAGACATGGGCATGTTAGAGCATCTTTCTTGACTGCATGAGTCAGTTATCTCAGATCTTTGAGATAAACGTGGCAAAGCGGTGTTTCCTAATGACACACAGTAAATTTGATCATATCAAGTTTCTAGCCTGTATTTTGGCTGATCCTATTGTAAGTTCCTAGGCTGGGCATGGTGACACACACCTGTTAGCTCAACATTTGGGAGACTGAGAGAGGAGGATGGTGAATTTGAGGTTAATATATAAAGAGCCCCCTATCTCAAAACCATTAAGAAAAACCCAACTGGGTGTGATGTCTCATGCCTTTAATGCCAGCACTAGAGAGGCTGAGGCAAGAGGCTTGCTGTGAGTTTGAAGCCAGGTAGGGCTACATGTTTCTAACTAGTCTGGCTATGAGCCATCTGAAGTGGGGAAACCGAACTCGGAGCCCCTGTAAGAGCAATGCACATTCTTAACCCCTGAGCCATTTCTGCAGTCTGCCAGCAGCACTGGTAAGTCATATGGAGCCTCTGAGAGGACCAGATGGGACTAGAATAGTGGGAACAGCCAACTCTGACGGAGAGAGGATTCCATGGGGTTTTCCAGGCTGACTCTTGACACTCTCAAATGAATAGTTTCATTAATGTGGGGCGTTCATCATTTCCCCTACAGCCCTGCCCTTTGCATTCCTTTCTTCTCATTGTTAGAGGTTGGGGCTGTCTTTGTTCTCCTGGAACTCTTATGCTGTGGGTTCATATCGAGGTGTTCATATCAGGGACCCTGCCCTTCCAGCAGACGCCAGCCACTTGCAACTCCATCAGTATAGTTTTGTTGTAAGTTCACTTGGGTCAGAGCGTGTTTGTTCCATGTTCACCATGACAACTGGCTCACTGAGGGAGCCATGGAGACGGACATCACAGATGATCGGGAGAGCCCAATTTGGTCAGAGCTTATACCGAGCCTACGGGAAAGCACTGGGGGTGGGGGAGGGGTTAGGACAAAGTGTAATGATTTATATATTTGAAAACAACTTAATAAAGGCTGGTGAGATGGCTCAGTGGGTGGTGGCACTGCCCATGATTCCTGACAACCCGAGTTTGATATCTGGGTCCCACAGGGTGAAAGAAGAGAAGAGAACTGATTCTTACAAGTGGTCCTTTGACTGCACAAGTATGTTACACACACACACACACACACACACACACACTAAATGTAACAAAATTAACGAAACACCACAATAAAACTCATTCATTTGTATGTTAACTTAAAAAGCAATTAATAATAAAATGATAATAAGAATAAGAATAAGAATCAACTCATATGGGGCCAAATAGGCAGTAGACATTATCCTAAGTCTATATTATTCTTCTGGTTGCCTTAATTACCTCATCAGTGACCCTCCTTGTACCAATTTTCCAGCCATTGAGCTTTGCTGTGTCTCTGGGTAGTGGGGCTTGAACTAATGTGACCTACTCCTCTGAGTGTCTGAGACTTAGGGCAGTGTTGGTTATGGTATGAGATCAATCTCTGTACCAAGAAGGGTGAATCTCCTCCCTGATTGCTCATGAGAAGATGCCCTGGGCTTGTGGAGAAGTCTTTCTACCCTAAGAAGTGCACAGCCCAGTGGGCTAGGGAACTGTAAGCATTTTCTCCACAGGTGTCTCAGGATGTCTGGAGCTGCTTTAGCCCTCTGCCCACCTCCCTCAGTTGGGGGGAGAGGGCAGGTGGTTCGAGGAGGTGGTTGTTTACCTCTGAGATGAAGGGCAAGCGGGGGGTGGGGGGGGGAGTCCTGAGGTGGCCACTGAAGCCCATCCGAGCTGATGGGGGAGAGAATGGTGGCCCTTTGTGCGCTGGGATCTGATTGGATGCATTCATCTCCTTGGGAGACAAATGAAATTAATCCTCTCTCCAGATGGCAGCAAAGTGACAGGAGTGCGGAGATTAAAAGAGATTGTGAGGTTATATGGGTGACAGCAGCCATCAATTGGGTTATGAAACCCAGCACCATGCTCCCTACAAAGGTAAATGGCCCCTCTCAGTCTTGCAAGCCTGAAAGGTTCAGGTCCTGAGGAAAAGCCCTTCCCTGCTGACTTCCCTCCAATCTGACTGACTCCTTTAAATTTCAAATGTCCACTTTTAAGGTTACTTTTTAACCACCCATTACAGGCAGCTTTTATACCAAACCTTTGTGATACTGTCATTTTTTGTTTTTCTTTGTTTATGTAAATAAAGACCCTGCAGCTACTGGGTTCCTGGAGAAGTTGACTCTGGCTTTGACACTTCCATGGCAGTTCCCCAGGGTTCTTTCTTCCCACCAGCACCAGTGTTTAAGGAGGGACGAGAAAGGGACAGAAAGAGCGGCATGCAGGGTAGCTATTCTGCAGTCACACTGTCACAAGGGCGAGCACTGGAGCTGCGTGGCCCTTCAGAGTTGGCCTTATTGGGGGGAAAGCAGTAGGCCTTATTAGCCAGTCATTGCTGTGGGCTGCCCCCAGGAAGGAGACATGGCCTAGGGCAAGGTGACCTTCCCCAGGCAGGAGGTAGGGGCCAGACAGCCTATGACCTTCCCTGGAGGTGAGTCCTGAAGGGGAGATCTGGGTGGCACAACACAGCATCCACGACAGACACTTAGCTCAGGCTCTGGGGATAAGCCATGCTTGCGATCTGTTCTTAGACTCCACCAGGACGGCAGGAAGCAGTGACTTCTGTCTCCTTCATAAATAGTATTCTGTCCTTCCCAACACCTTTGGCTTTTCCCTTTTTCCCTTTTGGTGTAGGGGATCAAACCCGGGCCTTCCACAGTACTTCCACAAATACTGTGCTACTGGGTCATGCTTACTGATCTTCTTTTAGCCATTTCTCTCATGGTTCTCTAAGTTGTTATCATCCTTCAGAGACAGCACCCATGGAAAGGACTTCCCAGTCTATCTGCAAATCCTTTCTCTGTGAATATGTCCGAATCTGAAGCATTTTGTCCCCAGTTTGAAGCATTTCTACTCTGATTTTTTAAAAGATTTACTTGTTGCTTTTGTAGAGGACGCAGGTTCAATTTTCAGCATCCATATGGAGTCTCACCATCCAAAATCATCCATTCATTCTGTTCCAGGGGATGCTACACTTCTTCTCACTTCTGCCGGCACCAAACATGCATGCGGTGCATATACATATATGCTGGCAAAATAGTTGTCACACAAATAAAGTAAATCTAGAGTTTTTGGAAGATTAATTTTTTATATTTTATTATATATATAAGGGGGTCTGTGCCTATGACTACAGTGGCTTTGGAGGTCAACAGAGGGCCTCAGACCCTCTGGAGCTAGAGTTCTAGTTGGTTGAACTCTCCATGGGTGCTGGAAACTGAACTCAAGCCCCCTGAAAGAGCTGCAGGCAATTTTAACTGTTGAGCCAGCTTTCTATTCCCTCTTGAGAGTTTAATTTGAGGTGAGTCTACCGTATTTCCTCAGGTTGTCTAAAATCTTTCTGAGGGCAGAGGGCTATAACTCTTCTTTGAACCACTGGTACAGTTCATTAATGAATTGTTTGACCCGTCACAGCAGTAAGTCCTAATGGGCTCTCAGATTGGGCATTGGCAGTTTCTCTTCCCTGCGGCACAACGTCGCCTTTTACAGTGCAAAGAATTTTAGTCAGTTTTCTGTTCAAGGCTACTCCCGAATTCCCGTGAAAAATCAAAACTGTATCCCTGGAGGTTCTAACTCCCTCCTCGGCAGCACACTCCCCCTCCCTTCTGCTTTTGGGCTCTTATGCCGGCCCCGCCCCTTGCCCACAAACCACGCCCACAGATCGTCCTCCGCCTTCTGACTCAGGCTGCCCTCTCTCATCCTTCTCTGCTTTTTTTTTCTCAGCGCTCCTCAACGGGTTCCACCTGTGCTTGACATTCTATTTTAATTATCTGTTTGTTTCCCCGTTAGCAGTGAAGATTCCCGTAAGTCAAAGACCTTGTCCATCTGCATTGTTTAAGCATACTACCTTCAGCGCTAGAACACTAGAACACTGCCTGGCACATAGCAAGCCCCAACCACTGTCTGGTGGTGTCTGCATCTTGGACGAGGGAAATGGGAAGTCTCAAGATGACTACCATCCGGCCCTCCAGGCCTGTTCCTCCTCCGGCCAGCAGGGGGCTCTTTCAATTCAGAAGAGCAGCTTAGTGGTTCACCTGAAATTCTGCCTCATACAATCAGACTCCCCTCCCCCACTTTCTCCTAATTTGACTGTGCCAATCCAGGCAAATATTGAACTTTGTGTTAAAAAGCACGTTTTGCTTTTTATAGGTAGTCCTCCAAGGACTTTTTTGATTTTGGTTGTGGAGGGGCGTAAGGTTTGCTGTTAGAACCTCCACGGTTTTTTTTTTTTGTTTGTTTTTTGTTTTTCATTCACCCAACAAAGTCAGCTACAGAAGTAAAACGTGGGTGGAACAACCACGCAGTGGCGGGGAAGCTTTATGTCAACGCTTAAGCCCAGCAAATGAAGCAGCTGACTGAATGAGGCCAGTCAGCAGTAACGTGTATTTAGCCACTGGGAAGGGAGTTGCTCCGGCCCCCTCCCTCCCCCCTTTCCAACAACAATAATCTGGCAATATTACGTTGCTATATATATAACTTCTTTTGGAAAATATACAGTCCCCTTAAAATAGGGTGGTTTTAAAGTTTGTATCAATTTAGAAATTGTAAAGTCCCCACTGGAAGAAATTGCTAGTGCATTTGAATGGACTTATTGTCTGTTGGCCCTTTCCTTTAGGGTAGAGTCTGGCAGGAGCGCCAGCTTCCCTGCCAAGACAAAAAGAGCTATATCTACCGCTCATGCTAGGTCAACACAAAGCAACCTCAGTTTGGCAACCCTCAGCGGTTGTTGGGAAGGCCCAGGTATGGTCGTTAAGCCATTAATATGGTGTATGTGCTGTTACTCATGTCTATTTCTGTATAAATGCTTCTTCATTCTGTACCCAGGAACATTTGCCTCCCTGGTCAGGCAGCCGTTTCCTGGAAAAACCACAGTAGCCTCTTCTGTGAGTGAACTGTAGTGAATGCATTCCCACAGAGAATGAGGCAGAGGAGCAGGGTGTGGAAGGAGCTTGTCGGGTCTGAGAGCGTTGCTCTGTCCAGCGGAGCTAGCCAGGTACTGCCAGGGTGCCTAAAAGTACGGTCATTGAAACCTTATAAACTGTTCTGAGCTGTAAACCAGCCAACCCAGATTTGTTTGTTTATTTCTGATAAAAAGGACTAACTCTAGGGAGGAGAAAATGAACCTGGTGGTTTGAATGAACTGAAGCAGGCCAACGTGAACGGCAGGCACCGATGAAGAGGATTCTTTGGACAGGAGGGCTTCATAACCGCCGTGGCAGACAGACGGTACGCACAGTCAGTGACCAGGGCACGTGAGCAGTGTTTTCAGAGATCCTTGTCAGGTAGGATACGCCAGTAACAAAAATCTCGGAGAACTTAAGAAACCACACGGGGGACACTGCACACTCAAGAGAGGCTTGCCACACACCAGAACACACTACTAATTACTACGACCCCCATTCATCTTCATCTGGAAGTAGCCGCCACCAAAACATCCTCATTTTCAAAAAGAAAATGGGCTGAAGTTTGGGTATATCTGATCTCCAGGAAGAACACCACAAGATATCTCAAGGTGTTTATATGCTGCGGCTCTTCTGAGCACAAAGTCAGTGGTCTGTCAGTGTATTTGAAAAAAAAAAAAAATTAAATGGTCTGGGAGGGTAGCTCAGTGGATGCTGGACGGTTTAAATATCCCCAGAATCCATGTAGAAGCTGCTGCTGCTGGTAACTCCAAAACTGGGGAGGAACAGACATTTGACTCTGTGGGGTTTACTGACCTAGTCGAGCTGAATCAGTGAGCTCTGAGTTCTGAGAGAGACCCTGTCTCAAAAAAAAGGCGGAGCGAGAAGGAGGAAGAAAGAGTCCATCTCTGGCTTCCACATGCACACACACACACACACACACACACACACACACATACACATATGTATATGCGCACATGCACAGTATTAAATCACAGGCCCCTCATTTCCTAAAGTGTCTACTGAGCACCTACTGTGTGCAAGGCACAGACTTAAATACTCGAGTTACACAAGAGAATGAGGCAACGTGATGTCTATGTATGCTCCTGCTATATCATAGATCCTGGGGTGGGTGTCTGCAGGGAGGGCATGTGACATGTGGAGGCACTCAGAGGAATGTGAGAAGACTACAGAACCACCTCTGGGGGGTGGCTCCTTTGTGACAAGCAGGACTTGAGCACCTGGAGACAGCCGCTGGCCTGGGGCTGACTATAAGAGAAGCCAGTTTAACTCTACACATCATCTTCCCCACGCATAATGCCCTGTCTGTCAAGTCTTCCGCGATATTTCTTTAGGATTAGCGCATCTGCTAGTAGAGAGAGGTCGTTTCTTCTGGTGGAAATGAGTGAAGAAACTGTGCATTTTCCTCCATGGGGGATACTTCTTACACACATGGCAGTTGTCACTCAGACTTATATGGACCCTTTTATAGACGTGACACAGCCCTGACCCAAAGACAATGAGCTCCAGGGACTTCTTGATTCTTTACTGCTAACTCTTGTAATGATCCTCCTGTGTTGCGAGGGAAACCGAGGACTGAATACTGTCTCCCCTTTCAGCTGTTGAAGAAAATGCTGACGCATCTTGATGAAGGAGAAAAGGCAGCTTAAGTAATAACAATGAGCAGTGTTAGTTTGCAATACTCTGGAACTCAAAAGCCTTGAGTTCCCTGGTATCCGACACAGATCCGGCTTCTGGAAATAAAACTTCTGAATACCAAATTCCTAAGAGGCTGTTAATGTTCCTGTGAGATACAAGCTCCCATCGGTACAACCAGGTCTAGAGAGGATTCACAGTGCCGCCCGGAATCCTATTTTACATAAAATGTCAAGAAAGTAAGACAGGGCGTATTGTGTCCACTCCAGGAATAGATGGCCACCTCATAGTTACAAACAAGCTTATCTCAGCCTTGGAGGTAAGACAGCAGGCAGACAGTCTTGAAGACGCAGGCACACGGACAGGAGCATTGGCAACAGAACAGGGCTCGACTCCCGCAGGATACTTTATGAATTTTCTGATCCCAAGGATGACTTTGTAGATGACTTAGTACTCCTGTTCAGCTGCTGCCTAAGGCCCCGCCGTGACAACCCAAACTGGTGTTAATCTCTGACACTGGTCCTGGACCATGTGGTTTTGGATACCATTTCACGGTACAGAAGCTCATCAATCAGAAAACAAGACCACTCAACTTTGCTGGGTCCTTTATCTGTTTCCAAACAGCTGCCTCCTGCACGCCTTTGCTGTTGTTTCCAAGGTTGCCCACCCCTTCCCTTTTCATCAGTTGTGCAGCAGTGAGCTGCTCAGGCCTCATTGTCCCCATGCCTCCTATGCGCAGTCCAGACTTACCTGGGACACATGACTTTATACATCTTTTTGCTAAAGTTCTCTGCAACAGCGATTTGCACTCATGGTGCCTTTCCTTCAGGATGGGCTTGAACCATCCATTCCACATTCTCTGGCTGGTGAAAGCCACAGAAAGAAATGTGTCCATATCCAATATTTCCTCATGCTCAACTAATAGTGGAGTTAGGATCTTAGAAAGAATCATGAAATGTTCTTCCAAAAAAAAAATAACAGCTAGGTTTCAGTTCATTTTCTGTGAGAGAATTAGATGCCACTTTTGCTGAAGGGCATAAAATCCACATCTCCTTCTTCTCTTTTAAAGGATCTATTGCTCTTAAAGCTGTCTAGGTCTTGGATGGAAGGTGCTCCTGCAGGGCTCAGTTCCAATCGTTTCTTTCCCCAGTTATTAGCACCAGTCGGTTTCTCCTTTCTTTAAACCTATTTATCATTTGTGTAAATACAGTATTGGGGGAGCTTCCTGGATTAGATCATCTCTCGGCCTCTCAGTGCCCTTGACGTTAATAGCACGTTTCTGCTGAGGCTTGGCGAGACATTAACACAGTGGCTTTTGCCATTCTGAATCTGCTCAGAGGCCTGTAGTATCCCTTAACTGCTGTTGAGATGAGTCATAATTGTTTTTCTTGGCTATGTTCCATGTAAAACACCATCTTCTTTCTCTTTGGGGGTGACCAGATTTTCGTCGTTCTGAATGGCAATATTGTCGTTCACAAACACTTAACGTTTGCCTCATCTGCTGCCAGGCTGACTGGACGAGGTTCTAGGGCTACCAAGCAAGTTGTGGGCCCACCGTCTTCCCCTCCACCTCACATGGTGTGAGCATTAGTTATTTCTCTCATTGCTGTGATAAAATTCATAAGAAAGCAACTTCAGAGGGGATAGATTTGTTTTGGCTCAGTCCATTTTAAGGTGGGGGAGGGGGGCTGGTGAGGGGAGCAGGTGGCTGCTGGTCACGTGTGTCCATAGTCGGAAGAGGGAGAGAGATATGTGTTAACGCTCGGTTTGCTTTCTCGTTTCCATCCAGTCTGGAATGCCAGCCTGTGGCATGGTATCACCCACAGTTAGGGTGAAGTCTTCCCACTTGAGCTAACCCAGTCTAGAAACTCCCTCAGAGATATACCCAGAAGTGTATTTTCATGGTGATCTTAAATCCCATCAAACTGACAGTCAAGATTAGCAATCACAGCGTGGTGTTGGGCCCTAAGACGGCTCCTGGGATGCCATCTCCTGGTATTTACATCCTTTTACAATTTCTTCCTCTTAGGTGAGGGCAGGACATCCGATTTCTAACCAATAAAACATCATAGAGGTAATGGCTGTCCCGTCCATGGTTACATGCCCATGTCTGTAAACTCTGTCTTGCTGAGGCCTTCTCTGCCATGTTGGGAAGGCCCATGTTACACGGAACTGAGGGTGGCTGCTGATTGTCAACCCTTATTCCAACACCTAACGAGAAAGTGAATGCTGAAGTTCAGTTCACCTAGCACATTCGATTGGAAATGATCTGTCCACAGCTGGCTGCTCAGTTGATGACCCAGCTCTGGCAGTAACTCCACAGAAACCTGGCAGAGGGTAAGTCACACCTGGATTTTGAGCAGTAGGAGCTGAGAGAGTGTTGTGTCTGGGTTTAAGCTGCTAAGTTAATGATACTGTTGCTATACTGTTGTAGAACATCATATACATGTAGCTTGTTTCTTATTTCTCGCACATCTGGGGGTGCTTTGTATGTTCCATATAACTTTATTGTGTATTTGGATCATGCCATCTAACCTGTTTTGCATGTCTGTCTTCCCTATATACCACAAGGATTACATAATTGCCACTGAAGAACAGTTAAAAAAAATGTTTCCTCAGTCTGAGGCTCCATCTTGATGGCTGGGCATGTTGGGTGTGGGTCAGAAGTGTGGCCCAAACTTCCCAGTAAAGTCTAACTCTTCAAGCTAGGCCGGCTGACTTGGTCTTTAGTAGGGTTATTTTCTCTCAAAGCTTTCTCCCTTCTGTAAAGTCCCAGCACTTAGAGGGGAGCTCACCGGTTTTTAAGACATGGAAGAGAATGGCTATTCAGGTAACAGGCGTCGTGTTTTGCACAGGAAGACTAGGGGAAGAGAAGTCTGTAGCTTAAAAATTTCAAAATCTACTAGTAATGATGGTTCTTAAATGCTTCAACTTCCCTTCTAGTCCACCATGGACCAGAGCTAGGGGAAAAGAAAGGTTATGAGGATTCAAGAGAAGTAGATCTCTTTAGAAATTGTTCTGTGGAGCAACTCCCATCTGTGTTGTCAGGAGGTCAGCAGTTCAGTTCACAGGTCAGCAGTTGTACAATGCACTTGCAAACATTTCGTGGATGTACCAGCAGTCCAGTTCAGTCGTGTGGCATGAGTGTAGCAGGAACAGCCAGGCCTCAGCTGAATTGGCAAGAGTCATCAGGAAGGATTGAGATCAGCAGGGACGCTAGGAGAAGTTCTCCTGTGTTCCTCTCTCAGCATGCTTGTCATTAGCAAAGAGCCCTTCATCACACACCCTTTCATGTGCTTGTTTTGGCAGAATATCCGTCCATGTGTCTGCTTCAGCAAAACGTTCCTTCACTTGTCTGCCTTAGCAAAACGTCCTTTCAGCTATGTCTGCTTCAGAAAAACACTCCTTCACATGTTTGCTCCAGCAAAACGCCATCCTGCACAACTGACTTTCCAAAGAACCCTTAAATTTTCACTTCAGAAGTCCATCTACATAATGGAAGGAAAGCCATTTTCCGTGCTGGACAAAGATATTTCAGCGTGGTTGCTTTTGAGTCACTCATGCTGTGGTCAGTAGCCCTCAGCCATTCTTTTAAGTAAGCCAAATAAACTCATCGGATCCCCTCGGGGAATTTAGGGTGGAACTGAACTTTGTCATTGGACCTCCTGAGGAAGGGTAGGCACTGCTTCTTTAGGGAATGGACATCCTAGGCCAGGCCTGGATAGACGGATACCATGGAAGGCCTGCAAAGCCAGCAAAGGCCAACATGGACTCAATCAGCAAATGAGGTGCTGTGGTCTTATCTATAATAGCCACGATCTGGAAAGAACCCAGATGTCCCTCAACAGAGGAATGCATACAGAAAATGTGGTACATTTACACAATGGAGTACTACTCAGCTATTAAAAATGACGAATTCATGAAATTTTTAGGCAAATGGATGGATCTGGAGGGTATCATCCTGAGCTAGGTAACCCAATCTCAAAAGAACACACATTGTATGCACTCACTGATAAGTAGATATTAGCCCAGAAAATAGAATACCCAAGATACAATTTGCAAAACACATGAAACTCAAGAAGAAGGAAGACCAAAGTGTGGGTGCTTCAGTCCTTCTTAGAAGGAGAACAAAATACTCACAGGAGCAAATATGGAGATAAAATGTAGAGCAGAGTCTGAAGAAAAGGCCATCCAGAGACTGTCTCACCTGGGAGTTCATTCCATAAACAGTTATCAAACTCAGACACTATTGTGGATGCTAAGAAGTGCATGCTGAAAGTAGCCTGATATGGCTGTCTGCTGAGAGGCCCTGCCAGAGCCTTACAAATACAGAGATGGAATACTTGCAGCCAACCATTGGACTGAGTGCTGCGTCCCTAATAGAGGAGTGAGAGAAAGGACTGAAGGAGCTGAAGCGGTTTGCAACCCCATAGGAAAAATAACAATATCAACCCTCCCACCCAAGCTCACAGGGACTAAGTCATCAACCAAAGAGTACACATGGCTCCAGCTGAATATGTAGCAGAGGATGGCCTTGTCATGCATCAATGGGAGGAGAGGTCCTTGGTCCTATGAAAGCTCAATAGATGCCCCAGTGTAGGGGAATTGAGGGTGGGGAGGTGGGAGTGAGTGGGTGAGTGGAGGAGCACCTCATAAAAGCAGGGGGAGGGAGGATGGGATAAGGGGTTTGGGGGGGCTGGGAAAGGAGATAACATTTGAAATGTAAATAAAGAAAATATCCAATAAAAAAGAGGTGCTGCTGACTGACAGGCAGATCATGAGTCATATGGAGTAGGGGGGCGTCTCCCTAAGCCTTGGCCAGATGCTCCCTGAGAACCCTAGGTTACAAGCAATTAGGGAAACTCACACTGAGGCTGAGGGGGGTTGCTGGATACCCAGGTGAGGGGTCAAATGAAAACCCCTACCCAGGAATATCAATGGCCCCAGGCCCTGTATTGATGGACTCTTGAAGTATTTACTGCTGATCCCATGATGTAGCAAAATTTTGGTTCTGGGTGCCTTTCACTGCTCCATTGCAGAGAATGACCATCTCACTCCCCGCCTGTGTATTCTGAGCTCCTCTATGATTGTTCTAGTGTGATGGACAGACAGGCCCAGGGGAGGCAGAGTCTCTGAGAGGCTCAGGCTATCTTTTGGCTTCCTTCTCCCTATTCATCTCCTGGAAGGACTTCCCCACACTTGCCCTTTTTCGTCCCTCAGTCTCATGGTTGAACTATGATGGGGCATAGACTTCAGGAAACAAAACCAGCTCCAAATAAGAGAGCTGCATCAGGAATTAACTGAAAAATATTATCTCCATTAAAAATCATGACAAGCTGGGCAGTGGTGGCATATGCCTTTAATCTCAGCTCTTGGGAGGCAGAGGCAGGTGGATTTCTGAGTTCAAGCCCAGCCTGGTCTACAAAGTGAGTTCCAGGACTGCCAGGGCTACACAGAGAAACCCTGTCTAGAAAAACCAAAAATAAAATAAAATAAAATAAAATAAAATAAAATCATGACACGAAAGAGCAGATGAATAGATATATTTTACCCTACTGACATTATATATATATATATATATAATATATAAATATATATAATATATATAAATATATATAATATAATATATATAAATATATATATAATATATATTATATATATATATACCATACACACACACACACACACACACACACACACACACACACACACAGGTTCCAGAGAAGACATTTGCACACATACAACTGACAAATAATTCAAACCCAGAGCATGCGGAGTATACTTAGGAATGGAGAAGGAGGAGGAGGAGGAAGAAGAGGAAGAAGAGGAGAGGAAGAAGAGTGGAAAGCTTGAGTTTGATTCCCAGTACACACATAAAAAGCTAGGCATGGCAGCCTGTGTCTGTAACTCAGCCCTGGGGAGACAGTTAGGAGGATCTGGTCTGGCCAGCCAATCTAGTGGGATTAATGAGGTCCAGGTTCAGAGAGAGGCCCTGCCTTGAAAAATTAAGAGAGTGAAGCAGCTGCACAAACACACACATATATGTATCTGTGTGTACATGTGCATGCACGTGTGCAAACACACACACACACACACACACACACACACACACACACAGTAAGGGATGAAGTAGAAGAAGAAAAATTACTTAACAGAAAATTTGAATGGGAGACACACAGGAAGTTTACAGAAACATGATTAACCAATGGACACATACAAATATGCCCATCTATATTTTTTATCCTTTTAGCAATTGATGAGATTCAAAATCTTCTCACACTCATCAAATTAGCAAAACCTCTAGTCTGAAACTATCTAAAGCTCGGCACAGAGGCATCTCTTTTATATGGGAGGTGAGGGTAGACTGGGGCCACTTCTGAGACTAAGCTGGTGCAACTCAACTGAGGTCACAAATGTGCACACCCAGGATTGGACACACTCTTACACAAGGAGACCCCCAGAAGATGATTCACAGAGAAGATCTGCAGAGATGTGGGGAACCGTCAGTATTTGAGTGGAGAGGGAAAGAGGGTGTGGCGTGCTCTTAAGGCCTCGTGTTCCTGTGGTGCGATGCCACCCTTCTATGATGTGGAATGGATGAGCTCCAGCTGCCGGATCTCAAAACACTGTTGGGTGAAGAAAGGAAACTACAGCATGAGGAGACAGGCAAGCAGGGCTTTATCTCCAGGTTGGAAATGGTCAGAATTAGACAAAGGTATGTTCAGGAGAAAGATAGTAAGGGATGACAGGGGAGGAGAGGAAGAGGGACTGAGGGGCAGTGGGGAGGTCAACCCTCGAAGGCCAGGGTGACTTTCCATTTGGGATTTGCCAAACTTTCTCTACAGAAAGCCATAGAATAACTAATGAGGTCTTAATTCATGTCACTCCCACTGGGCCACTTTAGCTCCAACATTAGAACTAGAAAACAACCCCAAATAGATTATAATGAATAATGTGTGAGGCTGTGTGTCAGTCAAACTTTTTTTTTTTTGTGGGCATAAATTTTAATGACATCCATATTCCACACCATGGGATATCCTTCTTTAGATTAAAAAAAGTGTAAAATTGCTAACTTGTGAATCATGCAAAAAAAGAAAAAGTAAAGGAAAAGAAAGTGGGGAAAGGCGGGCAGTGGTGGCGCATGCCTATAATCCCAGCACTTGGGAGGCAGAGGCAGGTGGATTTCTGAGTTCGAGGCCAGCCTGGTCTACAAAGTGAGTTCCAGGACAGCCAGGGCTACAAAGAGAAACCCTGTCTCAAAAACAAACAAACAAACACAACAACAAAAAAGAAAGTGTGGAAAAAGAAAAAAAAAGGCTTTCAGAAACACACACACATTTCTGGATATATGTATGGATTAGTCAGTGTTTTTCAGGGGACAACAGAATGAATATCTATTAAAGAGGAGTTTACTAGATTGGTTTAGATGTTTGGGTAGTTCATCAATGGTTGTCTCATACTGGAGCAGCCAGGTATCCAGTAGTTGCTCGGTCCATGAGGTTGGAAGTCTCTTCAGGACCAATCTGACACTAATAGCCTAGAGGATTCCTGGAGAGTTGCTGGTCTTCAGTCTACATTGGAAGCCTGAAGCTAAGGAATGCTGCAGCAGCAACAATAGTGTAGATGAACTTCCCAGTGAGAGTGAAGGCAAGCAGGCAAAGCAAAGCTTCCATCTTTTGTCTGGGCTGTTGCTGGAAGGCAGAGCCCATGTTCAGGATGAATCTTCCTGCAGCAAATAACATGACCAAGAAAATCTCTCATGGTAGTGTCCAGTGCCTTGTCTTTTAGTTGATTCTAGATTCAGTTGAGTTGAACCGAGGTCAACTATCACAGTATCTGTGTACTTATAAGAAAATTATATTTTAATTAATTAATTCAGAAATCAAAATATATTTGTGTATGTGTGTAGCAAATGCGTGTGGTTGTGTGTGTACATGTGTGGATGTCAGAGGCCAACCTTAAATGTCCTTCCTTAGGCACTGTCCACAGTTTTTCTTGAAATCACTCAAGGTATGGAGTTGGTTGGCCGTAAGGGAGAGAGATCTGCCTGACTCTAATTCTTCACTGCTGAGCCATGTCTCCAGCTCCTGGTGACATTACCTTTGTTTGCTGGAGCTATAGGTGATAGTGTTCTCTGCAAGAACGAACGGCCTGCATTGGACTGTCTCTCTGGACCCATTTTATACTATTGATAAAACAAACAATTCTAAATGCTCTAAATTTAACTAAAAGGTTGGAGAGGGTAGGAAATTATCACTTAACAGGTGTAGGTAAAACAAAAAGAAAATGGCTCCTAGTTCTGAACGTATGGTAGAGCCCCTCGTGGGGAATCCAGGTGCCACGGCCTCCTGCTCATACACAGACTTTCTGGGTTTCTCATTCCTATTGGCCCACGAGCAGCTAGTGAGTCTCTTCAGGAGCTGCCATCTTGTCCCCAAACTCCCCCTGCTTCGTCTTATTTGACCCTCTTGTACACCTATAGGAAGGAGGGCTTTCCAGGAACCTGGCTCTACCTCAAGCTCATATTCTACCGCCTGATCACCTTGACTGACAGAAGGTTTTGTCACATTCATCTCTGTATGCCATGGCCATCTTAGATCCTGACACACAGTAGGGTCCATTAATTTACTTTCTCACCCCAGTTGGCTCTTCTGGATAGTTCTAACCATTTCACCAGGTTACAAATGGGGGCCAACGTGGCCCAACTGGTAAAGGGCTTGTGAATGGTTCTGACTTTGCAGGCTTGGAAGATGCAAGATGGAGGGGGATATAGGGGACAGTTGAGTAGGGTTGAAGTCTTTGCAGAGAGGTCCTGAGAAGTGAAGCTGGGAAGAAGCTTCAGTTACAATGGAGACTTCAGGATACTGATGATGTTAGAAGCCCAGGGCATCCATGAAGGCAAATGCCAGGTGTGGAGTGAAGCTGGCTTAAGCCGAAGAGAGAGGCTGGGTGCTGCATGTATCAGAACTGAAAGGCTGGGGATGCCCACACCTGCTGGAGCCCAGAAGATTATACTAGGATCCCCAGATGCAGGACATGGAGCTGAAGGGTTTGACTTTTTCCCTGCCGGATTTACTTTTGCTTTGGTATGATCGTTTTATGCCTAGTTCTTCCCTTTTGGATCAAGAATGCTTATTCTGCCGGGCAGTGGTGGCGCACGCCTTTAATCCCAGCACTCGGGAGGCAGAGGCAGGTGGATTTCTGAGTTCGAGGCCAGCCTGGTCTACAAAGTGAGTTTCAGGACAGCCAGAGCTACACAGAGAAACCTTGTCTCGAAAAACCAAAAAAAAAAAAAAAAAAAAAAAAAGCTCATTCTGTGATGTTATATGTCGGAAGTATACAAGTTGCCTTTATTTTGTAGAAGCTTACATTTAGGAGACTTTAGAGTTTTTAAGAGCTGATATATATATTAATTCAAAAATCAAAATATATTTGTATATGTGTGTGTGTGTGTGTATATATATACTTATTCCCAGCTATATTCATACATATATATTCATATATGAATATATATGTATGAATATAGCTGGGAATAGATGAATTTTTAAAGAAGATAAAGACTTAAAGCACAGAAACCAAAGCTAGGACACAGATGAAATACATGTTACATTTTGCATTCTGAGATGAAAATGAGATTTTTTTTTGGAGTAGAGTGGACTACTGATATTTAAAGTGGTAGTTTTTCTGTCATGCTAACAATGGCAGAGTTGTGATAGTTGATCTTCATTGTCAACTGGACTGGGTTTATACACCATGGGAACACCCATGGGTGTGTTTTTGAAGTAATTTCAGGAGAGGATTAACTGGGGCTGGGAATCTACTTTGGTGTATGGTGGCTTCATCCTGTAGGCTGGGGTCCTGGATTGGATAACATTGGCAGAGCAATGCTGTTCACCTCGTTTGCTTTCTGAATGCACCCTGTCTGACCAGCTGCCTCAAGTTCCACTGCCATGCTTTCCCCATCATGACAGACTATAGCTTTAAACAGTAAGCCCTGCCACACAAAACCCTCCCTCCTTCCTTCCTTCCTTCCTTCCTTCCTTCCTCCCTCTCACCTTTCCTTCCTTAAGTTTTCTTTGTTGGGCATTTGGGCAAGTGGGAAAAGCAGCTGATACAGATCATGCTATACCTCAACTTTGCTACCTGTGACACAGCAAATAATCCCCATTTCACCTGATAAAATGACCATTGGCAACCACAGCTCCTTGTAGTGCAAGTGTTCTCTTACTCCATTTATTTATATATTTGTTGTGCATTTGTATATGTGCAGGCACCTGTGCCATGGCATGTGGGTGGAGGTCAGAGAACAACTCAGGGATAACTTCTCTCCTTCCACCAGGTAAGGCTGGGGGGATAACAAGTGTCCTTTCCCACTGCCACCAGCAATCCCTACAGACATTATAATTATATATGCTTTACATTTATGTATTTAGGTTCTCTCTCTCTCTCTCTCTCTCTCGTGTGTGTGTGTGTGTGTGTGTGTGTGTGTGTATAGGGAGGTCAGAGAACAACCTTGGGGAGCTGGTTCTCTCCCTACATCATGTGGACTCAGGTTGTCAGAAATGGAAGCAAGCATTTTTACCCGATAAGCCATCTCACCACCAGCCCTCTTAGACCAATCTTTTTTTTTTTTCGTTTTTCGAGACAGGGTTTCTCTGTATACCTCTGGCTGTCCTGGAACTCACTTTGTAGACCAAGCTGGCCTCGAACTCAGAAATCCACTTGCCTCTGCCTCCCGAGTGCTGAGATTAAAGGCATGCGCCACCACTCCCAGTCTTAGACCAATCTTAATTATCAATAGTAACTCTCAGAGTACTCATTGCACTTTCTACATTTGTGTGTATGTGTCTGTGTGAGATGTTGTGTGTGTGTTGGGGGGGGTGGTAGGGACAGACAGCAATTCCAATGTTTGCAGGTCAAAAGAGTCTTGTAGGGTAAAATGTTTTATGAAGCTACGAGTCAGACAGAGTTGTCAGTGTAGGTCTAGATGTTAGATGCTAGATGGTAGGCAGGCTGTTTGAGGGTCAGTTTGATGCAGACAATGCCAAGGACAATAGGTACAGTCCTGTGTGGGAGCCTGGAGACTGAGGCAGATTTGGGGGCAGGGCGTTTTGAGCCCAATGCTTTGCATATGCTAACCAGGGTACCATCACTAGTGAAGTTTTCCTGAAGGAGGCTCATAGCGAGTGAGAGGGTTCTGGGTCAGCACATCACAGTCTTGGGCTGGTCTGTCTAGAGTCCCAGGGGCCGGGTTATTGCTGATGTGTTCAGTTAGTCCACCAGCTACATTTTCTGCTATGATTTTGGTATGCCCATGTGTCTGTTTGTTCCGGTTTACTTTGGTAAGTTCCTAGATGATTCTTGCTCTTGATGGGCAAGAAGAAGTTATTCTATAACCTGTGGTCCATGACAGGCTGGGTGGGTGCTTGCTTGCACACACAAGATACTTGCTTTGTGTCATCATCTGTACTCTGAACAGAGCAAATTGATGCTTTGTAAAATGAAGTCACTCAGGGCAAGGCACAGCCTGGAAGCCACAGTGTTACAGAATATGGACTAACACAGCACAGAGAGTGCAGAGAACTTCACAAAACTGCTGTCAGTGCTGACATCTAAGCCCTCGGGAGTGTGGAAACCGCACTGTCCCCTGACCGCTTGGCATTTTCTCTTTGTTTCTTCTCCAGCTTTTCCTTCTTTAGTGAAGTCCAACTACAGAACTCTGATGCACTTCCCAGGTAAGGGTACATCTGGCCTGTCACACATTGGATGCAGCCGATGTCAGATGTTTCATTCAGAGTTGGAGTACACTGTGGCCGAGTGTGTGGGCCACATACACTGTTTGATCAGGTGACTTAGTGATTACCTGATCTTCTTTGAGTATTAGCTGTACCAGCTTTACAAACTTTTCAGGGTCATCCAGGATGAAATGAGACAAAGAAGGCCAGCATGAAGATATACGTCTTCTCTTAGTTCTGGGATTTAAAAATCAACATGTGCCCATTATAAAAATAAAGTACAAAAAATTGGAATGAAAAGCAAAATTTCTATAAATAATAGCTGCTATGTACATTTTTTTTTACTTTCTAGAAATTTTCTTACTATACTAAATTATAATTTATTTTTTATAAAACTCAAGTTCATTCTTTACTCTGTATTTTTATATTTAGTTATTTAAGTGTGTGTTTGCATGTGTGTGGTGTGTGTATGTGTGCATGTGTGTGTGTGTGTGTATGTGTGTGTGTGCTTATGTGTATGTGTGTTTATGTAGGGGATTCCTGCATGCCATGGTGTTCATGATCAGGGGACACTTTGCAAGATACAGTTCTCTTCTATCAGGAAGTGGGTCAGTACATCCTATGTCTCAGTCTTGGGCTGGTCCTTCTAGAATCCTAGGTGAAGGGTTAAAACTAATGTGGGTGTCTTAGATCAAACTCAGGTGGTCAGGCCTGGTCTCAGTGCCTCCACCCTCTGATCTCTCTCAGTGGCTCTCCAGTTTTCACTTTATCTTGCTTCCTTCCTTTCCCGAGCTGACGTCTTTCCAGGTCAGTGCACAGAGAGCTGTTGCAATCTTTTTCATGTTTTCATGCGCCCCTAATTGCCTGGGTATGCTGTAAATTATTTAACCAGTTCACAGTGGTAGCCATTTAGGCATGTGTCAACTGTTCAGTCTTTAAAATAATGCAGTATAAATAGTGCTGTACTGGGAGATTTCCTGCACATTGAATGCTTATCCATGTGTATTCTTCGGAAAGAAATGACTAGGTCAAAGATTCCTACATTGAAAATTTGAAGGATATTGCTAACTTGGAGAAAAATTTTAAAGTTGGGGACCTCTTAAAAATTGATGGCTGTGGTGGGCCCACCTTTAATTCCAGAATTTGGGGGGGGGGGCAGAGGCAGGCTAATTTTTGAGATTGTGGCCAGCCTGGTCTGTAGAGTGAGTCCCAGGGCTACATAGAGAAACCCTGTCTTGAAAAAATTAATTAATTAACTGATTGATTGTCTGATAAGACTAGCTTCTAGAAAGAAGCAGTGCCTGGAGGTTAGAGACACTGGAAACACGGCAGGCAATGAGTTAGTCTCTCTGAGCCTCAGCTTCTTCATCTGCAAAGGAGAGGAGAGATTATTCCTCGGGTACAACTGTGGTGAGGGCACTGAGAATCCTGTCTGTGTGGAGAAGGGTTTTAGGATGGGAGCTGCTCTGAGGCCATGTTAAGTCAGAACTGCCACTTTGGCATGCCTAGTTTTTGTGTGACTAGTCATACATGGGGAGATGCAGCGCACACGTCTACTCACACCAGATAAGGAGCCCACAACAGACCAAAGTATGGATGCCACCAAAGTCCAACCTGGAGGAACCAGTGAGTTCTCTTGGAGTTACTTACAGGCATATGGGTGAGGGGTTACTCACAGGCACAGAAATGACTCAAAAGACAGCTGCATCATCAAGGCCCACCCCAGCATGGGTAATATCTCACAAAGCTGGGGACCTGGAGCTCACTGCCCAGCCTGTAGGCAGCTCAGCAGGTTGGAGAGTGTCTTCTCCAGGTGCCTCAGTTGGTCTAAACCTTTTCCAGGCATCTTGGTTGGTTTTTGTCCCTTCCAGGCAGCTGGTCTGGTCTTGGAGTCTTCTAAGCAGCTCTGCTTGTCTGAGAGCCTTCTGTGCAGCATGGCTTGGTTCTTGGTTCTTCTGAGAAGGACTCTCAGCTTTTATTGGTAAGTGTGTGTGTGTGTGTGTGTGTGTGTATGTGTGTGTGTGTGCATGCATGCACGTGCCCACTCACAGGTAATGAATCTGGTCAGTTTCAGGGACTTCCTAAAGTCTCTTATGTCATTTATCTTTCTGCTTAAGGAGCTTCCCTGCAAGAATGGAAGGTTTCAACCTTAGAGGAAAGTATTACACAACACTGGTTTATTATCTCTGGAGGAGGATAGGGCTAAGCATGTGGTCAGATTCCAGGGATTATGCAAAAACATAATTCAGGCAACCTGATTCTTCTCTTCCTCTTCTGTAACCCCCAAGGAATCATTATCTTGCTAATCTATGGGTTTGGTATATGAGGAACCAGAAGCCTTATCATTGGACTCAATTGGCCTCTTTAAAAAATAGGTACAGTTTCTAGACTCCAGGTAGGAAGAGGGTTGCTACATTCCTGCTGTGTGCTAGATTTTATTACACCTGTCACGAGATAGTCACAAATTCTTGAGTTTTCACACTAATGCATAATGTTAGAATTCCTGGGCAGTTTGGCCCAGGTCACACAGTAAACGTTAGAGCAGAGGCTGAGCCTAGGATAGCTCTCAAAATTGCTATGGTTCCATAGTACCCCAGCTCAAAGCCCTAAGATTCACATCATACTCTCATACACGGTACCATGATTTAGAACAACTTCTGTCTTAATTTGTAAGTCTTTGCTGTCGAATCTTGGTTTGTGTCTTTTGACAGTGAGGTGACCTTCATAGACAGTTTGAGCTTGTCAGGGAGTCTCTTCATCACAGAAGCTGAGTGTGATTGGCTCCGTGGGCAGGTCCTTAGCCACAGTGATGCTTTCCATAGACAGCATCATGCTGAAGAAAGTTGTCATGTAATCAGTGGCGTTTCTCTGGATAAGTGGGCCTTGGCATCCTGTCCTACTGGTCATGGTTTGAGTTGTTTATTTCCACCAGATGATCAGGAATAGGAGTTTCACCCCTCTATGGAGACCGAAGAGGAAACTTACGGGTTTGATTTTCCATCATCCTAGTGATTATTTACAGTATGATAATCAGCTGGCCAAGGATTCGTGAGTAGGCTGCCAGGTGTTCCCCGTGCCTCTGTGACAGACAGGATCACTCTGTCTCACCTGCACCTTCACTATCCCTCTGGAGAATTTCAGTGTTCAAGCTGCTGGCCCCACAGCCTTAACAACCTACAACACCTCTGGAACCAAACAGGTCCTGACTGGTCTTTGCCCAGGTGGGGTGTTGGCTCTGCCTGTCAATCTGTCCAATTTCCTCCTCTAGATTCTTAATACTGACATGATAAATAAATAAATAACACTGACATGAGGTCAGACTGCTTGCCTTAGGCTTTGGACTGTTATGATGAAACACCAGACTGAAAGCAAGCTGAGGAGGAAGGGGTTGATTTGGCTTACATTTCCACCTAATATTCAAACACTGAAGGAAGAAGTCAGGACAGGAACTCGCACATGGCAGAAGCTTGGAGGCAGGAGCTGATGCCGAGGCCACGGAGGACTGCTGCTTACTGACTTGCTCCCTAACATGCTCCCCATGGCATACCTAGCCTGCTTCCTTATAGAAACCATGACTACCAGCCCAGGCATGGTGCCACCCATAATAGGCTGGGCCCTGCCCCACCAATCACTAATTAAGAAAATGTCTTACAGGCTTGCCTACAGCCTAGTCTTAAGGAGGAACTTTTTTTTTTTTTACTTGAAGTTCTCTCCTCTCACATGACTCAAGCTTGTGTCAAGTTGACATAAAACTATTCAGCATACTGCACTACAATCCTTTTTCAAGTCTTTCTTTTGAAGCACCCAAAGAAGCTCCTGGCTGTCCTCTCTGTTCTCCAGGAGGAGCACAGGCCTGTGATGGCCTTTCCTTCCTCCCTCGGGTGGGCATTGCCATCACACCTTCTTGCGATACTTCGTGCACCATTTCCTGTTTGTTTCTTGGAATGAGAGCTATGTTTTCTTTCCTTGTAGGTTCTAAAGTGACCTGTACTTGGAATCTATCATTGAAATCTCCCATCTATGTGTCTGGCTGAGCTTCCTCATGGGCTACAGGAATGGGCACAAAAGGTCCTGAGAAGAATTTCTCTCCCCTGCCTTCCATCTTGAATCATTCACTAAGTCAACGATTATTAAACAAGTTCTGATTCTGTGCGCTTAATATAAACTGAGACACTGTACGTAACAAGACCAGCAAGTTTCTCTCGTAGACAGAGCTCAAATTCTAGGAAGGACTTACTGGAGGGTGGAGCAGGCAAGGAGACATTAGGTGAGCAGATGAGGGAAGCAAGATGGTACCATCTATTAAGAAGACACTGAGAAGGGTGTCAGAGCAAAGCTCTGTGAGTAGGGGACCCTGGCCTTAGAAGCAACATCTCTGGAGTGATACTCAAAGGATACGTGGCAAATGCAAGTAAGATCTTTCTACGCAAAGGGACCAGCTGGTGCAAAGGCCCCGAGGCAGGACAAGCTTGGTTTATTCAGAGAACTAAAGGAAAAACTAACTGGGGCAGAGTTCGTCAGGGCTTGACTGACAGGAGTGCCTGTGGGGTCAGAACAGGACGTTTAGATTTCATATCTTCTGTGCAGTGGAGTAAGGTGATATACCTTGTGTTCTTGTGTGAGCATGAGTGTATGTGTGTTCATGTGTGTGAGTGCAGGGTCATGTGTGCACAGATCACCGGGCACATACATGATGCACATATACTCATGCATGCAAGAAAAAAAAACAGTAATTTAAATGCATGTAAGCAAAACCACTAATTTAAATAATTACATAAGATAAAATGCATAAAATAATTCTTTTTAAAAAGAGAGAGATGACAAGAGACTTTAGCATCAATAGACTCCCGAGGTGGTAAGCGGAGCCTTGGGACTGTCCTCCACAGGGCAAGGATGCTGAAGAGGAGGCAAGAAAATGCTGCAAAGCATGTAAGCCTGCTGACGGGCGATGGCTTTCAAAGCAGGCTCAGTCTTCCTCCAGTATAGAATTGTCACCTACAAGTACAAGGGTCTCGGAGCCTTAGACAAGTCTTCTGTGTGACCTCTTATTAACTCATGCTACCTACAGTGACTCTATTTCCAAATACTTTTTGGGGTACCAGCTAGATGACTTCAGCAAGATGACCATGACCATTGGGGGTGGGTAGGGAAGGAGGGCACTGAACCTGGAGCAGTATGGTTGTATTTTCTACAACTACCAAGCTGCATAATAAAGCTCGGAATCCGCACAGGATTCTCAAAGTCCTGAGTACCATGTTTTGTTTTTGTCCCACCCCCCAATCTTCAGTGTTTTTCAAATCTTTTCCTCACCTAAGGCTTAGCCTGACTGTGTAGATCTTTAGTCCATGCTGGTGCCCACTATAACGCTTGCTTATAGGCAGTTTTCCTGGTGCAGACCAACAGAATAGGGACACTTTAGCTGAGGCTCAGAGCCCAGGAGCCAAGTTCCAGGTAGTGCTTTAAGGTTGCCAGCTAATTGGAGAACTTCTGAGTTGAGGCGCCAGCCTGGCAAGGCTGACATCTGTTCTCCTAACAGACTATTCCACATCCTTTCCAGCCACAGGCAAACCCTGCTCTGTCCACAACGTGCTCCAAGCATCTCTCACCTTTCCTGTCCTAGAGAACCCTTTAAGGTTGCCATAGAAACTCTTAGGTTTACTCTTCTGGGGTGAGAGATGGGCGGTGATTCCCTTTGGCTCATTCCTGCATTTTGCGTTCACTCAAAAATGGTTAGCACTGAACAATCTGAGTCAGTAGCGAGGTTTTGCTTACAGAACTGAGAAGACCAAAGAAATCAGAAGACAGGTTGCAGTTGACCATAGATCAAGGGCAGAGAATACCACCCTCCCTTCCTTTCACTCTGGTGATGGCAGCTTTACAATGTTATTGCTTAAATTGCTTCTCCCTCTGCTTATCCTTCCGGGAAGCTAGAGTTCCTTACTGGTGTCCACAGAGGCCCAGTTCTACAGCTTCTGTCTGGTGCTTCTCTGTCAGAACATGTCTGGTCCAGTTGCATCAAACTGGCCGTTCTGTTACCACCCCCATACCCCCATGCTCTGTCCTCTGCATCCTGCCAGGCTCACAGCAATCTGAACATCATATAATTGAGCTTTTCGGTTTAGATGTGTCTCTTCCTTTATGTTAACAGCTTGGTGGTCCTAGCAAGCTCTTGCTCATCTAAATAAGATTCAGCATCCCCTTTCCTGAAGCTTTAGTCCTTACAACTAAACACAATCACGTTAAAATAAGAGAGATTTTTGCCCCCTCAACTACAAGGGGCTTCTAGCAAAATCTGAAGATATTATTATTTTTATTGCGATGCTGTGGCTGCCCCTGGTATGGGGTGGGTAAAAACCTGGCTGTTTAACATCCCTCAATGTACCTGACAGACTATCCCCCCATTTCTGTCCCAATAAAAATCTGACCTCCAAATGTCACCAGTGCTGAGGCTGAGAACCTTAGCTACAAAGAACAATAAATAACAAGTACATTTTAAAAATTACAAAATAATACATGATTTTTATGGAAAAACTGAAACTACAGATAAGCTAAAAAGAAAAACATAAACCTCTTAGAAAGCCAGAATAGTACATTTTCTGCTTTTGATTATTATTATCTAACGACAAGACATATTAAGAATAAATTGAATCCACTCTCACTCCCAGCAAAGCTTATTTATTCTTATTAATTTTTAAAATCCAGTGGACTAAAAAGAGTGAGTTGGCTGAAGTTTTTATGGGTCATTGGGAGGGAAAAGCGCAGTTTCACATAGGCAGTAAGTCTGTCTCTACAATGCAAAAGATGAATTCTAGATGAATCTCCAGGTAGAGGTGTCACCCGAACTGCAACAAGAACTCTGATAGAGGTTGGGGAGCTCAGGAGCCCCTCCCCCCATCTTTCTCAGGACCTCCCTAGGGGATGACCAGATGTTAGTACAAAGTGGACCCTGAGACCTCCAGACTTCAGGAGGAAGAGCCTGACTATAGTTGATGTTTTAAAAAGGAAAGCATTTAAAAGAGTAAGATGCTAAAATAATGGCCCCTGGAAGGGAAGACGCCTTTTTGTGAGAAACCCGAGAGGATGTGACAGCAAGCCAAGCGTGTCTCTGTGTGACGTTTGGCTGCCTGGGGACCCAGGAAAGTGGGCAGCTTCATGTATGCATGATAAAGTGGACATCTATAGGACTGTGTCTGGCAGCAACTGAAAAGTTAAGATGACTGTGCCTGACGTGTGTGTGGTCAGGCAAGAAGTGAGCCCGGAGCACCTCTGTCGGCTGTAGTAGCTCCGAGAAGGGAAGGACGGAGAGGACGGAATGGGGAATGGACGCCACAGACGCCCGAAGCTCCTGTCTCTGAAGGCTTTGTGCTTGGGTGTGTGTGTGTGGGGGGGGGGATCTGGGCTGCTCTGAATTGAAGAACATAGCGTATATTGAGTCTGAGGGCAATTCTACTTTTCTGAACCGGAAGTTTCCTCCGCTTGAACTCTAGCGCAGGGACGGTCAGGAGGCTCTGAGGGGCTCATCCCAACATAACTGGTAGTGAGCAGATTCTTCCAGACAGAAGCTGCCAGGAGTTAATTCAAAGCGTGGCAGAAGGGGGCAGGCTCCCTAATGAGGCAAGAGATGGCTCAAGACAAAGCAGCTGAGGAGGGTGTCACTGAAGACAGAGCTAGGAGGGAAACCAAAGCAAGAGTGAAAGTTAAAACTGAAGCGGCATCAGTGTGGTTCCAGGCAAGATGCTTTATAGCGTGACCTAACCAACTGTAATATGATCCGAAGGGCTACTCTGTCCATTGCCTGTAATTCCAGCGCTTAGGAGGCTGAGGCAGGAGACAATGAATTTGAAGCCAGGCTGGGCCACATAGCCAGACTCTGTCACAAAAAAAAGCAAAAAAGAATTCTTAGAATGATCTTCAAGTAGAAATAAAAGTAGAAAGGAGATGGTGGCCTCATCACCCGGCCCCATCGAGTCCTAGTGATGTTCCAGCCAAGTGTTGACATTACATCATCTTGTCTGTACCTAGTCCAGAATCCATTGCTAGAAAGAAAGTAATTTGAATTCTTCATCAAGTGTATAGCTCTTTTTTAAATGCTGTCACCACTGATGTGGAAACACAAGAAGCAGTTGCGCACCAGAATGTCCCTTCCTGTGCCTTCCCACGGTAAGGTGGCGCTTCTTTGTTCATGCTCTTTGTTTTCTGGGCACACCTCTCTCACTGTCGCCAACAAGGTTTCCTTGTCTGCCCCTCACTAGCGCACTGCTGATTTTAAAAATGCTTTTATTACCATATATTAATTATACACAGTGGGCCTCATTATGATATTCTCATGCACAAATATGATGTATTTTAGTCATATTCACCCTCTGATTATTTTTTTTCCTAAAGACATTGTCCCTAGTCGAGGTTGTCCTGGATGCCTTTAGGTTGATGAGGATGACCTTGAACTTGTGACCAACCTGCCTCCACCTCCCAAGCACTGCTTTGACAGGCAAGCATCCCCATGTCCATACCCAGTTTATGAGGAATTGGTAATGGAACCTAGGGCCTCAGTTGTCTAGCAGGTGCTCCACAGTTGAGTTACACTTCTACCCCTCTACTAATAGTTAATGCTTGGTAAACATCATGTGCTATTTAATGTTTCCCAGGAAGGTCCAGCTGGAGCCATCTGCCTACTTCAGGACAGTAAAGAAGGTGTAAAACCTGGTTTTTCAGGGAATCTTTCCAAGGAATGGAACCCTTCAAGGAGAACTAAGATGGAAGAAAGCCAAGAATGGCTGGAAGGTAAGAAAGGATGTCAGCCAGTCTTGAAGCCTGAACTGAGGTCCCAAGATTTGACATATGGAGTTCAACATTTCTGACTATTTGGAAATAATATTGGTAAAGAACCTACTGATCAATCAATCCAGAGAGCGCTTCAGAAGTTCCCAGAACCTCTACCCTGAGAAGAGCACCTTGTGTGATTGCTTTGATTTACCCTCATCTGCATGTTTACGTATGGTTTGCATGAACTTGTGTGGTTCACATATAAAACCAAGTGTCTTCTCAGTGCCACTTTCCCAGTGTGGGGACCTCCTGAGAATCCTCTGGTGCTGGTCACTGTCACTTTCATCCACCTTGCGTCTCTCTCACCCTAAGGCTCACTGTCACTCCCTTGTGAGTCACACAGTGTTTTCTAGTGCTGGGGACATGGCGAGGAACAAGAAAAGCCAGAACTTGGTCCTCAAGTGCACAGCAAAGTGAGAAGACAATTTGCAGAGTTTTTCTTTTTTCCTTTTTTTAAAAAAAGATTTGTCTATCTATCTATCTATCTATCTATCTATCTATCTATCTATGTTCTGTTTTCATGCACACAGAGGAGGGCATTAGATCCCATTATAGATTGTTGTGAGGTACCATGTGGTTGTTGGAGAATTGAACTCAGGACAGAGCAATCAATGCTCTTAACCTCTGAGCCATCTCTCCAGCCCCATTTTGCAGAGTTTTAAGAATGTGAATATAAGCTGGGGCTTGATGGCACATACCTTTAATCCCAGCACTTGGGAGGCAGAGGCAGGCGGATTTCTGAGTTCGAGGCCAGCCTGGTCTACAGAGTGAGTTCCAGGACAGCCAGGGCTGTACAGAGAAACCCTGTCTCAAAAAAACCAAGAGAGAGATAAAAAAAAAAAAGAATGTGAATATATCTTAGAGGGAACCCTTTCTAGAGCAAGTGCCACTAGTATACCCTGGAGGGGTAGTTTTTCAAGGGAAGAGCTGTATTTTCGAGTATGTGTGTGTGTGTGTGTGTGTGTTTGTGTATTCATGCATCTGTGTGTAGTGCCTTCAGGGGCCAGAAGAAGGTGTTGGATTCCCTGGAGTTGGAGTTATAGGTAATTGTAAGCCACCCCACATGGGTGCTGGAAATGGACTCCTTAAGAGCAATTGAGTCCTCTATAAGAGCAGTAAGAGCTCTTAGCCAATGGGCCACCTCTCCATCTCCTTTTTCTATTGTGTCTTCTGCCTCATTTGTTCTGTTACACACTTCTATCTGTTTTAGAAAAGCATACTACAATCTTGATCCTATTACAGTTGAAAGGTCTCTGGGAGACCATTCCTGCAGAGGCATGTATACCTGTTGCCTTAGTTAGGGTTTCCATTGCTGTGAAGAAACACCATTACCATGACAACTCTTATAAAGGACCCCATTTAATTGGGGCTGGCTTCCAGGTTCAGAGGTTCAGTCCATTATCATCAAGGTAGGAACATGGCAGCATCCAGGCAGGCATGATTCAGGAGGAGCTACATCTTGTTCCCCAAAGGCTAACAGAAGACTGGTTTCCAGGAAGCTATGAAGATGGTCTTGAAGCCCACCCCCATAGTGACACCCTTCCTCTAAAAAGGCCACACCTACTCCAACAAGGCCACCCCTCCTAATAGTGCCACTCCCTGGGCCAAGTATATTCAAATCACCATACCTGTGCAAGGTGAACAAAACTGTACACAGTCCACCAGGCTCTCCAAGTCACTTTTATACTCATTGACTGGCTTTAACAGACATTCTATAGTTAAAAATCATCACAGATGTTTAGCCACAAAGGATGATCGCATAAAGTCTTTATGTTGGAAAAGAACTAGTTGCTTATGGGCACCCTTCTTCCCCATCCCCACTTCTGGCTTTGGCCTTTCCTCCTGACCTCCCCTCCAAGATGCTCTTCGCCATGTGGTTTCTTCTCTGTCCTGAATGCTAGAGCAGCCTCCTAAGACTATTGCTGTAGCCCAAGCGCATCAAACTGGTGCGCTTAAAACACAGGAAAGGATCCACTCACAGCTTAGAGACAGGGAGTCAGAGAGGAGCCTGTCTGCAGGGCCCTCTCCAGCCTGGCCCTGGGGAGTCTCTGTGCAAGGTCTTCCTTTGCCTCTTCTCACAGGCCACAGCTCAGCACCGCTTCACTACGTTAGTTCTGGTTATCCAGTTTCTCTGATGTTGCCAGTTTGCCCTGTTCACAATTGCTTGGGGACATGTGTCTGGGAGTGGGGGTGGGGGGAACTTAACCCATGACCAGCACTTGAAGCAGTTTTCCCGCTCCCATGTTATAGCTGACCTGCTCACGCGCTTTCTTCAAGACTTTTCCTAATGTGGCTTCTCAGAAAACTGTAGCCTCCATGGACCTTACTCCCATCACCTTCGTTTCAAACTGAGGCCTGTCCCAGCCCTTCTGCACTTTCTGTCCCTTCAAAGCTGTTCTTCCCCACAGTGTGTGTTACTCTTTGAACTTGCAGATATCTTCTTTGAACTTGCAGATATCTTCTTTGTAGTGTAGGGTTGCTTTTTTTTTTTCAAGGGAAAATATAAATCTGTATTTGGGGCATTTACTTTTATTTTTTTATTTTCTATTTTTTTTATATTGTCTATTTTTTTTTTAAAAGAACAAAATTCCAAGCTGGTGCCACTTGCCTTGTCTCCTGTGGCATGTGACTAAGATTTATGCCAACCTTTTCTTGGGTGACTTTTCCATACATTTGGTATTTGTTCTGGATGCTTTAAGAAACAGCAACACACATAGTTACATTTCTCAATACCAAAGTATGTAATCATCTTGGGCTGTGGTTTCAATTAGCATAGCAACAGCAATACATACTTTCTTCCTGGCATCTGGATTAAACAGGCTGTTTTCACTCTCTAGCCAGTTCTTTTTTTTTTTTCCCTCTTCTTCTTACAAAAAAACATCTATGGTATCCACACTATGTTGGTAATTTAAAAGGCAAGCAAGATTCACACAGAGTCCATAATTCCATTTTTGTAAATGAAGAAACAGCAGAGGTATACATGGTATATGTTTTATATGAAAAGAATCTAGAATCAAATGCATTAAACAGGTACATTATGTGTATGTACACCATTTATGTATAGATGGGTGCAGAGATGTGTTACTCTGGTAACACAAAGATGAAGAGGAAAATGAGATGTCTTCCATCAGACAGCGAGGTTTCCATGGCACAGGACACCAAACGCAGCACACTGCAGACGTCTCACGTTTCTCTTGCTACTTCCATGGAAACCTAACCATTAACGTGAATCCAGGTTCAGCTATGGTTTTGCAGTGAGCAGAGGAAGCCTGCGGGGGTGGGGGTGGGGGACTAGAAAGACAGCTAATGCTTCAGACGATGAGGATGTGCTGATGATGTTTGCTTTTAGTTCTTTATTATATTAAAAACATGCACCTGGGTCCTTGTCAATGGAGAATAGCTCTGTGGGTTTGGAGGGGTATGGGTGGGGGGCTGAGGCAAACCTTCACTGCCTTCAGGAGGACAGGGCATCATGTTCACAGGTTCATCCTTGGACAGACAGCCATCTGTAAGACTAGAGACACAGCTCAGAGTCATTAGAAACGTAGAACTCAGTCTCAGGACCAATGACCATCTTCTAAGCCCAAGAACATTTAGGAAGGAGCTAAACTAACGGGTCTTACCTCTTCCCATTGGCATCACAGATTCTCCCTTGAAGTCATTTAGAGTAGGGCAAGCAGCCTGATATCATGCTTAAAATACCAGGAGCATCTGTTGTTTGGGGTCTTCTATGGACTATGGGCCTAATGTAAGATGGCAAGCCACACTCTGCCAGGTCTTGGGCTTACCTTAGGCAAGCTGACTGACCTCTGGGTTTGATGTAGAAGTTGTCAGGGCAGAAGTTCTGTTGGCAATCCCACAGCCTGTTGTGCCGAGTCATGTCCCTACCCACAGTACCTAGGAATCAAAATTTTATTATGTTTTTATTAGTTTGCTTGTATAGAGCCCAGGCAGTCCTAGGCTTACTATCCTCCCGCTTTAGTTTCAGAATGCTGGGGTGATGTCTGTGTATTACTATGTCTGGGTTAGGAATATGAATTTCACCAAACGCCTCCTCTCTGCTGCTTTCTAGCACCTATTCAGCAGTTTGCATCACTGTCTAACGTGGCCTTTTGGATGTGCACTCCTCTTCACGGAGATCTGGAAAGCTCTTATAATCATTTTCTTATTGTTAGTGTTAATGCAAGATCAGTGATATCGGAGAGATCTATAGAGTAAAGGAAGGGAATGGGGCGCAGACCTCCCATGGCCTTTCTGGGTCTTCTCTATCCAGAACATCAGCCAGTACGCTGGCACAGAAACTTCCTGACCTTCATTCAGAAGTTTTTAATCAGTGTTCTCTACATAAGTAAGATTAATCAAATCATGGGCCGCTGGTGCCTGAACTCAGTCTCCAGCCTGGTTCCCCTTCTGGAAGTTAGGAGTTGGCTGAGCATTCCAATCCTCCAGGGACATGGTTGGCTAGCCCTTCCCTTAAAACAAGGGCCCATGTTCTCATTCTTTTTGTACTGCTATGACAAAATGCTGCAGACTTGATCATTTATAAGGATGGAGATTTCTTTCTTGTAGTTCTGGAGACTTCAAAGTCCAAGGTCAGGATTGTTGCCGATGCAGTGCTCATGAGGCTGCACTGGGCTTCCAGGAGCCCCTTGCTGTTGTGACTTCTGGGTGGAACCAGCCCAGTGTCTTTTTGCAGAAGACAAAAGAATTTGGCTTATTCCTTCAAGTCCCTTTGCCTGGGTGCTTATTTTACTCCAGAGAATTCCACTTAGTCAGGATAGCACTGAGTTTTAGATTCTAACATATGAGTTTAGGAGGGACACATCCATTCAAACCATAGCACCTTCTAAGAGCCATCTTGCTAGCTAGTGTACCTTGTAACATGCTGTCTACGTGTGTGTGTGTGTGTGTGTGTGTGTGTGTGTGTGTGTGTGTTATGTGCAGTCATTCATGAATGTACACATGTATGGCTGTAGGCTACAGGCTGGTATTTGTCTACTGAGTCATTGTGTACCTTATTTTTGAGACAGGGTGTCTCACTGAACCCAGAGTCTTCAGTTGGTTAGACTGGCTGGCCAGCAAGCTTTGGGGGATCCTTCTGTTTCTGTTACCAGTCCTTCATTTTATGTTAGTGTTTGGATCTGAACCCAGGTCCTCAAGTTTGTGTAGCAACCCCTTTACTGATTGAACCATGTCCCCAGCACTCAGCCATAAAGTGTTCTTTATGTAGCATACAAAGGTGCTCCTGGGGCTGAAGAGATGGCTCGGTTGTTAAGGGCACATGGTGCTCTTCCTGAAGATTTGAGTTGTTCCAGGTACCTATATCAGGCTCACTGCGCACGCGCGCGCGCACACACACACACACACACACACACACACACACACACACACACCTCAAAAGCTACAAGAAAAACAACAGGGAAGATGCTCTTATTACCTAGAAGGTTCCAAGAGTTTTAGTTATCCTGTTCTGGAACCAAGACAAAAACTGAATGTCCTTTTACTCTACTCAAACCCCCAGCTGGTTCTGGTGCCTGCGGCCACAGACTGAGAGCTACCATGTGAGAGGATGCTGATAATGCCTGAAAATTCCAGGAATCAGCACCACTGTGGTGAGCAAAACTTCTGTTTGCAATGTAGACTGTTCTCTGGACTGTGCTATGATGTCTTTCCTTCCAGTAAGATCCTTTCAGGACAGCACACCTCTCTGTTCCCACTGAGCCTCTCTTCTTGTTACTCCATTGCGTGCTGCTCATCTGTAGACTTCTCTTTAGCCCTTGGCATGTTTGTGATGCTTCTTAATTCTTACGTGCATCTCTCTGGCTCATTCCTCCAGATGCCTGCAAATCCTGCTGAACATTTCTTTAATGGACTTTGATGCAAAATTTAACATCCTTAGAGCATATGCTGAAATGAAACTCTCAATAAATATTTAATGGGGAAACATGAAGGCATAGATGCTGGTCGAATGCAGATGCAAAGTGCAAATGGCTCGTGTGCAATTTGGACTTAATAATTTCTCACCGACCACCTGTGAGAATCCAACACTAAGGCTAACTCCCTCAACATGAGCCAGATAGTTTGGAATGAATGTCCAAGCAGAAAAATCTCTGCCCTGGAATGACCACAATTAACTATTGGTTAGCCAACTTTTGTAAGGAGTGAATGAAGTCCTGGGTCAGTATGTATTATTTCACATGGAGATGGCCCATGTCAAGGACCCCAGTGCCTCAGACCCATGGGAATGACAAAACCTAGCTTGGGTGAAGATCAGAGGGAGGGCAAAGCCCTTGTCAGGGCCCAGCTGTAAATGCTGACTGTGTGCGCAGAAAATGTCCTCCAAGGCTTTCTCCCTGTGGAAGTTTAGAACCTCAAGAGATTGCTCCTCTAAAGGCTGCTCCTACCCAGATTAGCCACCCACATCCATGTTTATCTGTGTGTAATAATCCCACCTCCTGGTTCAGCTGTATGCAATAACTCTCCTTCCCAATCCAATTGTTTATACTATACACTTTAGGGTGCCTTGGCTTCTCCAACAGAGAGCCCAGCCATGCAATCTCAGCCTTTCTGTGTCTGTCCTTTCTTCATTTCCCCTTTGCCTTGAGTTAGCGTTCCAGAAACCAAGCCATGCAAGGACAGGGCAACCTTCGGAGACAATGTGGCAAGCGTGATAGAGTGACATGAGTGGTCAGCTTGGAGCCAGAGGGTCAGGACTCCCAGCCTCACTCTGCAGAAATGGAGGGACTAGAGAGTAAGCAGCCTGCTGATGTTGTCACTCACTGCTCCTCTGTCCACAGAGCCTCCTGAGAGAACACAGTGTGCTGGATACTGTACATGTATTCCATGCATTGCCTCATGTGGCTGGACCAGCACTCTAGACTGCATAGTCATCTTCCCAATATATACATTTAAAGATGAAAAAAAGTCTCCCCTCTGTACTCTCCTTTGCAAGCACACCCTTTGGTCTCCAGGTCTTCTTCCCAGGGTTCCCGACTTCTGAAGGCATTTATGATTTATGGCCTCTGCAATCTCAGGGGTCCACAAACGGGAAAGAAACCCAAATGTAATTTCAGAGTTGGGAGAGTGGCGAGAGATATCGAATTCACCTGATTCCCCTCCTTGGGCGTTGCTGGGGCTCTTCCAGATGTCCCCTGTCACCACTCTAGGCCTCTTTGCTTTGGCTTGCGGCATGCCTGGGGCATGCTGGGAGATCCACAGCGTTTGTAGAGGCTGCTGCCTCTGGAGTGGCCACTCAGACACTAATAACAGAAGCAGGGAGCCAGGGAGATGGCTCCTCCGGTAAAGTGCTTCCTGGGCAAGTTCAGGAACATGAGTTCTGATCCCTGGCATACACTTAAGAAGCAATGTGTGGTGACTTGACGCATGTCTGCAATCTCCGGGCTGGGAAGGCCGAGGGAGGAGAGTTTCAGAGGCTTGAGCTCTAACTAGTCTACCCAAACGGTGAGCTCCAGGTTCCCTGAGAGACCCCCATAAAACTGAAGGTGGTTTAAGATAACACACACACACACACACACACACACACACCAGGATCATTCATGGTCTCTGTCTTAGGTCTGTGTGAACCTGACACTCTCTCTGCATGGGGTTCCTGAGATTTCCATTTCTACATCTGACTAACCAGTGGGAGCAGGGAGCAGTAACTACAAACACAGAACAGCCAGAACAAGCAAGCAAGCAAGCAAGCAAGCAAGCAAGCAAGCAAGCAAGCAAGCAAGCAAACCTATGTGTACTGGGAGTAGGAAGGGAAGGGGGCCGGGCAGAAAATATCCCTGCATTTGTTGGAAGGAACTTAGTGCCTTCCTCTGGAGCTGATGTAGATTCTGCTGTCCCCAGCACAAAGGCATTTCTTTCCACTTCTTGCTTGCTGTAAGCAAGGTTAGAGACCAGAGCTGAAAATGCCTTCGTGTTAAACTACTGCTCCACACAATGAGACAAAGGCAGTGTTTAGCTCTCCCTTTTCAACATAGGAGCATTTGTTGCTATGTTAAAAAAACAAATGCTGTGGGAAGCCTAGTCCCAAGGGGACAGTTTGGATAGAGGGCTCCCCCCACCCCCCAACAAGACCAGCCAACAACAACAGGAGCCCAACAGCTGGAATACATTCTGGATGTCTACTCTGAACATTCACCCGTGATTAGATTTGTTTCCACAATGGTCCCAAACTCATAACATGCATTTAAAATCAAGACCCCCTTCCCAATCCCCTTAAATAAAACCTAGTCCGTGAATCATTACTCTTCATCCAGTTCAAACTTGGTGGCTTGAAGAAGCAACCGCAAAGTGCAATATGAGCCCAGCAGTGAAGTCTCCGAGGCGGGCTCACGCACCACAGCCTCTGATAAACATCGAGAAGTGGGCGTTCGGATGGGAGGTTCTTGAGGAAGAGCTCTGATTGTGTAAATGTTCATACACTTTGGCCCTGGATGTAATCAAGTCATCTTTCTGTGCCTTCCAGATTGTTTTCTTTCTTTTTTTTTTTTCCGGTAATCAAGGTGATGTGGATGATGTTTTAACTTACATTTTAAAACTTACATTTCATTGATTTATTGTGTGTGGTGGAGGAGGGCCCGTGGACACATGTGTGCACGCGTGGAGGTCAGAGAACAACATGTGGGTGTTGGCTTTCTCCTTCCACCATGTGGGGTTTGGGGCTCAGACTCAGGTCACCCAACAGGCTTGACGGTCATTTCCCTTACCCACTGAGCCAGCTCACCAACTCCAGATTAAATTTGACATAAAGTCACAGTAAGAATGATTTTGCTTTCCCAGGGCCGCTCAGGTCACATTCAGGAGAGGGTACATATGGGACAAGGAGGAAGAACACCTCCACAGGGAAGGTGGATGGAGCTGTGGATGGTAAGGTCTTCCAGGTTCAGATGAGCAGGTTCCTTCATGGAACTGAGTTTTGCCTCAGGCTTGTCCTGCTGCTGAGAAATCTGAGATCCAGTCTCTGCACAGACACTGGAGAAACAGAAACTGTACATTTGCTCTGGGGCTTTTCCTCAACTCTCCGAGCCTGGACAAACACGGAACTGCATTTCTTGGACTCAGACCCATTTGGAGTAAGGAAGCGTCCTGCTGCATTGGCTAGACATCAACCAGCGGCCACAGGCGAATGAGCAAAAAGAATGGCCTCTTATCCATGGTGGGAAAGAAATGGTGTGCAGGATTCGAGGTCACTCCACAGTGCTGGGAACATACCAGTCAATCCGGCGAAAGCCTCCCCTGCTCTTCCTGTCATACTACCTCTGTAGGCCAAATGTCACTGTTTAGAACCGGCCTGAAATCTTACTTGAAAGACAAGAAGACAGACGCTAAGTGGGTCCCTGTGTTTTGCCAAATCCAGATTGCTTCACATCTTGTCCTTGTGATGTTCCTGACCACTGACTGGGCTCCTCTGGGGCTTTCAGTGAAGCGAGGAGAGTCACCAGACCATCGTGGTTGTTAGGGCAAGAAAAAGGCAGAAAAGGTAGGAGACTGGTGGAGACATCGAGAGTTCACGGCTGACAGATCGTAGGTAGGTCTCATCAAAGGAGAAATTTAAGTCCAAATCACATAGCCCAGTGGGACCATCACTCTGGTGGGCTCCCATGTGTGGAGCCTGCTCTGCACCATGGCATCTGTATCCTCACAGTCCAGGCTGGCACTGCTGCAGATAGGCAGAGCACACTGGCTACTAGAGGATCCCTGCATACTTTTATCTACTATAATGTTGTTAGTTTCAAGTTGCATCAACAACCCTGCAGCCCCAGACACTGCTGGGAGCATGAGGGAGCACCAGTGCAGCTACGAGTGTGGTTTAATCACTTGTTTGGTGCTAGGCTCTGTGCTGTGTGAGGAATCCTGGACTTTTCCCAGCAGCTTTCAAAGTCAGATCTTACACACAAGTACACCAAGGCGAGTTGAGGAGAGGCTGCCTGCCCCAGGTCTGAGACCAGAATCCAAACTGACTCCAGGCCTCATACACTAAGTATGAAGCAGCGCCTCCTGTCCTCCGCAGTGTATACAGACTGCAAGGTGGTGTCCTCTGTTCCCCTATGCTGGGCATTTCTGTTCCTTGGCGCAACTGAAGGGGCTACGCAGATCTAGGGTGACGCCAGGATCATTCTACTCAATGGATCTTCAGGAGCTACACACCCCCTGTGAGGGACAGACTTTTGAAGCCACTGGACAGGGAATTCAGGAGGCAGGGTTCAGGCACAGGCAGATTGTTTCTGAATAGCTGTCAAATAGCAGAGCCCCCTTTCCACTACTCAAGAGCATAAACTGGAAGTGTGTGTGTGGGTCATTGGCCAGTCTTGGCACAAGTCACAGAATGTTCTCTGGAATTCTTGTGGATAAGGCAAGGACTTGAAGGCTGCAAGTGTTGGGCTTGTGAAGGCAGAGGAAGAGCTTTCTGAGCTATGGGAGTCACAGTCTCCTCAACAGGTCCTCTCACCTGAGCAGAGAGCAAGGGGAGAGAGGCAGAGAGAGGCTGGGCTCACAGAGGCCCTGGAACATTCCTCTAGTCATTTTCTCTAAAGCCTCAATGTGAGGGGGGCTCCAGGCTTTCCAGGCTTGGAAGAGCAACATCACTAACAAACCCTGAGTTTAAGTCCGAGAAGCCCGAGGATGCAGGAGGAGTCAGTAGACACGAGGGAGGGAGAGGGCTCGCACTCACACGCTCCATATCCTCACTGTTTCTGGACCTTTGTGTCGAAGAGTGAGTGGATAGAATACTGGGTTTCATTATGACATTTTCATTCCTTTGCACTGTCTTTAGCTCGTCTTAACCTTCACATTTCTATTTCCCCTTTTAGAAGCTTTTAGAAGTTCTTTCCTTTAGTAGACAAAGCACACAGGAATTGAGTTTTGAAATGAGTGTTGTATTTCATAACTAAAACACTAGCGGAGAACATTTCCACAGGACTCAGAAAACACAAAGCGTCATTTGCTATGATGTCTACAGCAAAAGTATAGCAGAAACACAAATACCATCCGCGTGGCTCAGCAGAAACTATACCTTAGTCATTTAGCCCGAGTGACTCCTTAAAAGCAGAAACTGAGCTTTTCCAGTTCCCATCCGTGTGGAGACAGAAACACTTTGTGGGTACCAGGCAGCTCACTAGAGGGAAAGACTCAGCTGGGAAAGAACTGGATCTAGCCCAACTCCTGTGGAAAGTTCTAGAGTACTATAAAGACAAAGTTACTTATGCAGACATCAGCAGGTTAGGGGCCGGCGTTTTGACAAGGCAGGTGTTAGTGTGTCTCGCTGCAGTATAGTCTACGTGATGGGGTCCTCTTCTTTGCAACTGGTGGATCCAACATCCCTGCAGCTTGAGCCATCAGCTGGTCTTCCAAGTAACGACTCATCATGAAGAATTAGCTCTGGTTGACTCTGACTCCATCATCTACTCCTTAGGTCTGAAACACCTTTGAGCAGGCAGGGCACTGATAGGAGCTGGCTTTAGGGCACTGCTGTCTCTCTCCTGCATCAGCACAGTAGCTTTGCTGCAGCGTGTACAGCTTGTTGTGCAGTGCTGGAAATGGAAGCCAGGCTGTTCGCTTACTAGGTAAGTGCTCCTCCACCAAGCTCCAGAAAGCTCTGCTTTCCAGCCGCACTGCACAGGGCTTGTTTCCTTTTCTAAGTCTGCTCGTCTCACTAACTACCAGGGTTGGCTGCTCTGTTCCCATCTTGATCTCACCTCCCCTTTCCTTCCCCTCTGTCCTCCACTGCCCCCAGACACTGTTCACTCTCTAGCACCACACAAGTTGCTCAATTGTCAGGTTTTTGCGTCTGTGTCATGAGGATGCAGAACTCTCTGTCACCGCCTGGCCTGTGTCAATCAATGCTTGGTCACAGTTCACTGTGGATAGCCAACAAAGTGTTGGGTGGATGAATGAAACACAAAAGCACACCAGTTAGCTCCCTCTACCCCAGGCTATCCCCCTTGCCAGCCAAGGTATGGATTGCTTCCCGAAGAGTCTGCATTATTTCTGGCTCCACACTTCACACCCTAGACCTGCAGGATTCTGTCATCTGTGCTGGGCTGAGATGCAGCTTGGAACAGACTATCAAAGACCCGCTTTCCATCCCTATATGGCATCAAATCTAAGATGAAACTGCAAAAGGGATGCAGATAGTCAAGGAACACACCGACAAACAACTAAGGTAACTGACCACGAGCTAATTGTGTCTGACACACACAGAGCTTAGTCATTTAGCAAAGCTCAGGTAAGCCTCAGCTTTTGCTGCAGTGGATCCTGGGTGATCTTCCTGCTGTGGTGGAAAGCTCTGCCTGAACAAATGATCGCTTTCCAGATCAGAGGCTCAGGGGTGGGGGGTGGGTGTGGGGTGGGTGTGGGGCGAGACAGGGCACAGAGACTGATACTCTAGTGTTGTTCCTGGGTAGCCTTTACCTCTCAAGTGTCAGACTGAGCCTTCTTTTTTTTTTTTGCAGTTAAAAGAATCATTTATTGTGATTATGAAAATGTCTTTCCAAAGAGATACCATGTCCAAGTTCTCTTTTAATAGACCACACTGCGTTCTGTGATGTAACACAACTTCTTTTTTTTTTTTTTTTTTTTTTCTTGATGCAGACATCCTACATCTCCTCCCTGTCCCGTGGCTGAGAGCTGTGTGGTATAAGCAACCTGGAGATTTCGACTCTGTACTTTCCAGGTTTCCTCCATGGGAAGTGTGTCTCCCGTGACACACATGAGCCGTACCTCAGGGGAAACCCTATTCAGTGTTTACAGTCTCTGCCTCAGCATGCCTCTCAAGCCCCCCCTCCCCCCGCCCACATTCATCCCCACCCCTAACCTTATTTCCTAGAGTCAACTCTTCAATGCTGCTGGATTCATCTCTTTTCTTTCAGCCAGGGATCCATTTTTCTCTTTCTCTTTCACTCTATCTTGCCTTTTCTTCATTCTTGCTTTTTGGATCAATTCCATCCTGTGTTCTTTTCCCCACCCTTAGGGTCTCCAGTGAAGTCCTGTCTCCTGGAGGGATGTGCAGGCTCTCAGTCTCTGTCACTGCCTTCTTCTCCAAGTCATATGTGGGGTCAAGCTGCAGTGACTTTGTCTCCCAAGGGACACTTGGCACACGTGGCAATTGTTATCGGTGCTCACTTGCTGAGTTGGGGTACTGCCGGCATCCAGCGGGTGGGGACAGGAGTGCTGCCACAGATCTCAGTCAGCAACAAGTGTTACCTGGTCCAAATACAGCTAAGGAGAGGGAAAGGTTTGAGATACGTCTGGGCTCCCCTGCAGGGCCTTGCTTTTTCAACCTGTCCAGGCACTCTCCACCTTGGCTCTCCAAGGGCAGTAGACACCAATGAGTCTCAACTTGGAGAGCCTAATGAAGTGCACGCTCACTGGCTCAGGCCCCTTCTCCGCCATTACTCAGTCCCACCTGTGCCATGTTGGCAGACTGAGCCCCAGTTCTGGAAGTCACTTCCTGAGATATCCAGACTTTTGACGTCTATCTTTCTTCAATCGACATGAAGCCTGGTTTTCCCCCACCACTTCCCCGAAATAGTTTATTTGCCAGTCTGCTCTGTCCATAAAGTCACAGATTTTCTTTTACTGCTAGTCCTATCTGACTCACATACTTTCCTGGTTTGTATTCTTTTTAAAAATAGAATGTTTTATCAGTTCTTTGGGAATTTCATACACGCCTGCAATGCGTTTTGATTACATTCACTATCCGCTCCTCCCCTAATTCTTCCCTGACCCACCCCTACCCCTCTCTCCTCCAGGTATTATGTGCTCTCTCTCTCTCTCTCTCTCTCTCTCTCTCTCTCTCTCTCTTTATAACCCACCAAGTCCAGTTCAAGCTATCAATATGGTCATGGGTGTGAGCCTGCCCACTGGAGCCTGGTTGACACTCTGAAGGCTACACCCTTCAAGAAAACCAATTTTCCCACTCCCAGAAGCCATGGACTGTCGATGGCTCCTCTGCTAGTGGGAAGGGCTTGAGACCTCCCTCCACTCTGACAAATTGCACTCTCCCTCTTCTCCAAGACTGTCAAAGGTGCAAAGGAATATAACTAGGGAAGAGCAGTCCGTCTGTGTTTTCCAAACATCACTCCTGGTGCAGGTGTGTGCGTGACAGGAGACTGGTGTTGTGTGCTTCTAGCAAGGGATAAGGCTATTTTCTCCAAGGGATAAAGCTGGGTAGCGCAGCTTTTCCATAGGTGCTCATGAGTGAATTGTCCCTCCGCTCCTGGAGGTGGGAGGTGTCTTCCTACAGACTCTCCCAGTCTCCTGTGGACTCCGAGCAGCAAGTACCAGGGCAGGTCAGCACCTGCTCACTGCTTGCCTGGTTTATCTTGTGGTTCATGGGAAAGATGCAGCTGTTAAATTCTTAATATAGACTGATATTAACAGCACTCTCCTACAACAGAGTTGAGACTTTGCATATGCTCTCTTTAATAACGCTCTATATTGCTGTTGGGAAGCCATCACTAGTGAACCTGTGCCGAGAAGCCAATCACACCGATCTTCCTGTGACCTCCTGAAGTCTTAAAATGACAAGACATATACACTGAGCTTCAGAAAATTCTGTTTTACTGTATTGTAATGTCTGATCTTGCTAATTATAATTTGGTCATCCGTTTTCATTATACAAGTGGCAAAACACAATGAGATGGTTTCAGGTGTCAAGGAAAAATAATGACATTTTCTTTCCATAAATCATGTGGAGAAAACCTTTTAGGGCTTTATATTCTTTTAATGGCTCTATAATTTAAAATTCCCAGTTATATCACTTTATCTTTATGAATGTGATTTTTAAAAAGCTGAACAGTGCTTGTTTTGTTATAAATTACAATTTTATGAGCATTAGAAATGCAACCTTGCAAATTTCTGCTCATGTTTATATGTGAACATACTTGAGCACTAGCAGATGTTCTGTGATCAATAAGACACAATTTATATACATTATCTTGAAGTGTCCTTGGCTGGAAGTGTTGGTTGGCAATATTCAAATTATGGTTGAATATGAATGATAAAGATCAAGAAGAAAGTTGCTACTCACATGGCCCCTGTGGCAACTTGCGTCTCAGCAGAAGTAGCTATTGATTGGAGTTAGCATGTTATGCTTACCACGACTATCCAGACTTGTGGTGTTGAGAGTTTAATGTTGCCCAGAGTAATCTTTGTGCTTGCTTCTAAGGCTATAAGATAGCTAGCAATCTTGCTTTATTTGGTAAAGTTTGCTACCAAAGTAAAATTAGACCAAGTAAAAGAGCTGAACTATCCCATTTGCCTTTGAAATTAGTAGATGAAATAGATGAAACTTTTCTTCTACCCCCTAGGAATGTCAACCAAGAATAGAGGCCAATACAAACATATGTATGTATGTATGTATGTATGTATATGTGTTTTACCTGCATGCATGCCTGGTGCCCACAAAAGCCACAATCGGGTGTAGATCCTCTAGGACTGGAGTTATGAACAACTTTAGCTGCCATATGGGAACTGGAAATTGAACTCAGGTCCTCTGGAAGAGTAGCCAATGCTGTTAACTGCTGAGCCATCTCTCCAGACACTATTAGGAAATTTTGCCTGCCTGCCTGCCTGCCTGCTTTCCTTCCTTCCTTCCTTCCTTCCTTCCTTCCTTCCTTCCTTCCTTCCTTCCTTCCTTCCTTCCTTCCTTCCTTCCTTCTTCCCTCCCTCCCTCCCTCCCTCCCTCCCTTTCTTCTTCCTCCCTCCCTCCCTTTCTTCTTCCTCCCTCCTTCCCTGTCTTCCTTCCTCCCCCCCCCCTCTCTTTTCTACCAGGGTCTTTCTATATAGCCCTGGCTAGCCTTGAACTCATCACAGCAATCCTCCTGCCCCAGCCTCTTGAATGCTTGGATTACAGGAGTTCACTCCCAATCCTGGCTTAAATACCTTGGATTAAGGTTACCATTTCATCTTAGTCAGTGGTCCCCATCCTCAGCTGCTATTAGAACTACTCGGAGAACTTATATAGGACACAGAACAAGACCAAAAATCCAAGCCAATTGTCTTGGGGCAGGGGCGAGTCTAGGACACTGGTATTTAAAAAGCAACAGACCGACAAGGGGGCAGGTGTTTTCCATATGTGTCTGAGAAACAGGACTTCTGATAATCTTGTTAAAGAGACCTTCAAGCTGTCTGACTAGTTTGCAATTAAATCATGTCTATCATAGCTTTGCTTTAGCTAGAGTACAAGTAGTCCTTTAAAAATTAATCTCTAAAAGATAAAAAGAGGGTGTAGCTTGGCTTGCTCTGAACCTTCACACACACACAGCTGAGCCTGGCCCTGGGCATCTGGGGGTTCTGAGGTGGTCAGTCCATGGAGATGATGAGGTTCTGTGGCCTCAATCATCCTCCCCCTTTCCCCCGATTCCCTGTGAAGTTCAGTGGCATTTCTGAGAGACTCTCAGAGTGACAAGAAGCTATGGTGGTATTGAATCTAGGAAATCAGGTGCTGAGTGACAGCACCTGACTAAGGACTGTGACCTTGGCCTGGGAACAGGTTACTTACAGTACAGAATCTTGTCTCTGTGCAAACCCTAATGTTCTGCAGAGTAACCAGATCCCCGCACGATGCAGAATGCACCACCCGACTTTTCTGAGTCTCATTCTTTTTTCTTTTTCTTTCTTTTTTTTTTTTGGTTTTTCGAGACAGGGTTTCTCTGTATAGCCCTGGCTGTCCTGGAACTCACTCTGTAGACCAGGCTGGCCTCGAACTCAGAAATCCGCCTGCCTCTGCCTCCCGAGTGCTGGGATTAAAGGCGTGTGCCACCACGCCCGGCCTGAGTCTCATTCTTAATATGGTTTTTGTCTGTATTTTTTTTTAATTTTTATTTTTAAAAATTTATTTATTTGTTTGTTGACATCCAAAATGCTATTCCCCCTCCTAGTCCCTCCCTCACAGACCCCTTGCTCCCATTCCCTTCTCCTCTGAGAAGGTGGGACCCCTCCTGGGTACTCTCCCATCCTGGCACATCAAATCTCTGCCAGATTAAGTGCATCCTCTCTGTCTTAGTCAGGGTTTCTATTCCTGGAGAAAACATCATAACCAAGAAGCAAGTTGGGGAGCTTTCCCAAATAAGTCGAATATGAAGGTATGTCGACAAGTAGTGGTTTCCTTCAGTTCTGACCTTGAGTTCGTCCAGTCCTTCGTCCTCGACTACGTCCCCGGTACCTCCCTACAATGAATGACCGAGCGGAGGTGACCGAACGAGTCGAACGAAAGAATATCTTGGGTTCTGACGGTCGGGTCTCTACCAGGGTGGGTCAAGGGGCCTTTCCCCCTTGATCACTAATTGAGAAAATGCCTTACAGCTGGATCTCATGGAGGCATTTCCTCAACTGAAGCTCCTTTCTCTGTGATAACTCCAGCTTGTGTCAAGTTGACACACAAAACTAGCCAGTATACTCTCCCACCGAGGCCAGACAGGGCAGCCATGAAGATTGAGTTGCCTGTCCGCTACATATGTGCTGGAGGCCTCATTCCTGCATGTGTCTTGGCAACAGGGGACTCTGGTATCATCTTTCCATCCCTACAAGGTGTTTGTGAAGGCCAAACGCAGGAAGTGAAAACATGTCCTCTCTCTCTCTTTTTTTTTGAGGAAAAATATGTCACAATCTTATCACAGTTCTTTAAACATTTTAAATCAATATACAAACGGAGTCTGGAGTGGGCCAGAGAGTTGTTGGCTCAGCAGTTCAGAGGGATTTCGCTTGCAGAGGACCCAGGTTTGATTCCCAGCACCCACATGGTTGCTCACAACCATTTGTAACTCTAGTCTCAGGAGATCCAACGTTCTCCGACCTCCTCAGGTACCAGGCTCAGCATGTAAATGGTATATAGACATGCAGGCAGGCAAAATACTCATATATATAAGATAATAAAATAGGTATAGTAAGCTATAAAATGGGTATGGAGTTATGGGCTATGATGTGATGTTTTGACACATGTATGTATTATGCAATGTTTAAATCAGGGCAAACATTCTTTTTTAAAATTAAAATATAATTATATCCTTTTCCACTTCCCTTTCCTCCATCTGATCCCTCCCATATACTCACCCTTCTCCCTCTGGAATTCATGACCACTTTTTCTGTAATCATTGTTGCTACATATACACAGGAATACCTACGTATAAACATAATTTGCAGAGTCCATTTGGTGTTGCTCGTATTACATGATCTCAGCATCGAACACTAGTGTTGGATAAGCAATGAGACAGGCTCATCCCTGTGGAAAACTATTTCTCCCATCTCAGTACTTTTTACTTATCAGGAGTTACAGAGTTACTCTCCTGAGTGCTCCCCCCCCCCCCCCCNCATGATCTCAGCATCGAACACTGATGTTGGATACACAATGAGACAGGCTCATCCCCGTGGAAGACTATTTCTCCCATCTCAGTACTTTTTACTTATCAGGAGTTACAGAGTTACTTTCCTGAGTGCTCCCCCCCCCCCCATGAGAGTTCCCCCTTCCCTGTTGTCTGTCTATTGTGGTGTACTTATTCAGGCCGTGTTTAGGCAGCCATGTTGTTGAGGTATCACTTTTTGGAATATGTATTATACAGTTGTCATGCATGGCTACCCTCCTCCGCAATAGCTCACTTCCTGCTCCTGTCTATGTGTGTCTAATACCCACTGAAGAGTCTCTCCCTCTGTCTGGGTAACTATCATTCCTTTTTCAGATGGCCACAAGACTGGCTTTTAAAAATTCCAGGCATGCAGTGCTTATCGTCCTGTGCCTGGCTTAGAGCGTTTAACTTTAAACACATTGATTTCTGGCTTCACCAATGTTGTCACAGATAATAGGATTTCATTTTTTTTTTTTTGATGGTTTAATATTCTATTGTGGACAGACAACACACTTTCTTTAATCATTTGCCAGTTGTTTCCATTTCTTGGCTACTGTGACTGTGACTGGTGCTGAGCAGAGAAGAAGAGTGAAGTATTTCTCTGACACATTGTTTTTACTTCCTTTGGATATATAATGCAATAGTGGACTGGTATGTCATGTGGTTACTTTTAGCATGTCAACAGCCCACCATGCTGGTTTCATAATGGCTGGGCTTATGTTCCTATCTGCAAACAGTATTTGAAGGTGCCCTTCTCAGCTACTTGGCAGATATCTTTTGTCATCTTGATAACAGCCTTTCTGAGTGAGATGGTATCTCAGTGTAGCTTTGATTTACATTTCTACGATGGATAGTAGTGATATGGAGCACCTTAAAATGTAACCGGTGGCTATTTGTATGTCTCCATTTTGAGAGCCCTCTGTAAAGTCTACTGACCGTTTTTTCATGGCTAGGTTATTTGTTTCTTCGTTCATTTGTTCATTCGTTCATTGTTCCATTGCTATTGAGATTGGAGATCCTTATATGTAGTGTTAGCACTTTGTGCTTTGCAAATCTTTCTCCTACCTTGAAAGTCGCCTTTCTGCTGTGTTGACTGTTTTCTTTAAGGCAGGGAGCCTTCGGAATGTAAAGCAGCCCCATCTGTCTATTTTGCTTTGTTTCTCATTGCTTATAAAGTCTTGTTCCAAAAAGGCCCATTCCACTTCAATTCTTTCTGTTTTCTTCTGGTGTTTTCATAGTTTCAGGCATTACATTTTAGTCCTTTTGGACAATATTGATATTTGGACAATATTGAAAGACTTGTTCCTCCCCCTCCTCTCCCCCCCCCCCGCCCCATCTGAAGGCACCTTTCTGCAGATTCTCTGTAAGTCTGAGGCTGCTCCTGACTGCTTCTCTCTTTTGTCTGCTGGGGCCCTCTCTCTGTCTGTTTCTATGCCAATGTTATCTGTTTTGCTTAGCTTTGTAGCATATTTTGAAGTCAAGTAGTTGAGTGCTGTCTGCTTTGTTCTTTTTTTTTTGCTCAAGATTGTTTTGGGAAAGATTGTGAGAGTTAGAGGATGGGGATGTCTGTTCCACTATAGACTCTTCTAAAGAAATAGGGAGGATATGGGGTGGGGGGAGGGGCCAACCTGGGAGCACGGGGAGGGGGAGCAGGCAGTGATGAGCAAGAGACATTGCATGAAATTCTCAAAGAATTATATATTTTAGGATTTTTGTTGTTCTCTGAAAATGGTGTTTGGGTATTTTGATCAGGATTGTAATAGATCTGTGGATTATATTGGATCATTGCAGACATTTCCACGGTATTGATTTAATTTTTTGTCAATTTATTTAATCAATATGTGCAATTTTGTTGTAGAGTTTTTTTCAACTTGTTGGCAAAATTTATTCATAGGCACTTTACTATAATTATTTTGTAGCATCATAAAAGAGATTACTTGCTTTGGTTTCTATTTAGATACTTCACGACTATGGAATAGCAACCTTAGTGATTTCTGTATGTGTTTATTTTGTATCTTGCAACTTTCCTGTGTTATTTATTGAAAGACTATTTGAGTTTTAGTTTATCCAATAGCTTCTGGCTAGAGTTTCCTTTTAGATCTATGACCAGTCATGTCATCAGCAGACAGTGACCATTTGACTTGCTGTTTTCCAGTATGGATGCCCCTTTTTCTTTCCCTTGCTTAATTAATCTGGCTAAGACCTTTAGTACTTCATTACATGAGAACAGCATTCTTGTCATGCTCCATACAGAGGTTTTTAGCTTTCCCCATGCGCTACAGTGCCAGCTTCTATTGCTAGTGTATACCCTTTGCCGTATCGAGGCACGCAACATTTCTATCTGATATGTACATAAGTTTTTTTTTTTTAATAATGAAGGAATCTTGAAATTTGTCACCTGAATTTCTGCATCTATTGAGGTGAGCATATGGATTTTGTTGATCTTGTATAGTGTATTTATTGGTTTGTGAATGACAAACCGCTCTTGTGTCCCCAGGAAGACTTTCACTCCACCATGTGAACAACCTTTCTTAGGATGCTGGCTGGATTCAGATTTGTTTGTCTATCTTCATGGAGGATACTGGCCTAGCGCTTCAATTCTTGTCTACGTTTCTACCTGCACAGTTCAGGGCATTAAGCACATGTACACCGTTGGGCAGCTATCCATCTTTCCAGAGTGAAACTATGACTACTACACACTAACATCCCGTGGCTCCTTTCCCCCGGCCCCTGGCAACCACTAGTCTGTGATTGTCTGAGTCCAGCTTTCACATATACATGGAACCATATAGTAGTTACCCTTTTGTGATTGGCTTCTTATCGTGATGACCTCATGGTTCGCTCATCCTTTCCTTTAAACGGTGAGTAGCCTCTTAGGTGGCTTTGCTGTGTGCATCTGAGTTTGTCTGTCCCCTTGATCTGTTTATGGACATTTGCATAGTCTCTACCTTCTGGTTACTGTGGAGCATGTTGCTATGGACACAGAATACAAACATTTCTTTGAGTCCATTTTCTGTTTAGAAGCGTCACTGCTGGATCATAGGGCTGTCAGGGTTCACTTTTCTAGAAGCTTCCATGTTGCTCCCTAGCACCTATACCAGCTAACACCCTCCCAGTCTGTGCCCAAGGATTTATGCTTCTCTATATTCCCACCAAAGCGCATTACCTTCTGTTTGTTATTCTCGAAAAATAATAGGCACTGACAGGTACAACGCAGCAGTAACTCAGCGAAGCTTTGCTTTAGTGATGGTGAAGATCATCTCACGTGCGTAAGGGGGAGGGAAGCATTTTATGCCATAGACGCCACAGTTTGGGGATTACAGTGAAGTTTCAATGTGGTGATTACTTTGTTCAAGAAATCTTGCAGGTTTCCACCAGTTGCTTTAGAACAATCCATGTTTTCTCGTGGAGGGTGAATGAGCTATACAAACCGAGAACTGAACCGTACAGTGGGAAGAGTCACAGCTTTTGGCTTATTTTCCTCATCCATAAAATTGAGGCACAATCCTGCCTCGCTGCGTTGCTTCAGGGACGAAGGGAGGCAATGCATTTCACATCCGTAATGGATACAGATGTTCCTCCATTGTGATGGGGTTACTGCTCGGGAGAACCTTTGTAAATGGAAACAATCATGGGTGGAAAATGCGTGTCGTGTACCTAGCCCACCGATCCTGAGCTATATCAGCCACACAGCGTACCGTGGAACATTAAAAAAAAATTAATTAAAATTCAGAGCACAATTTCTGCTGGTTGGCTATTCCTTTCAAACCTCTGTCAGGCTGAGAGTCATTAAGTTGAGCCATTGCACACCGGAGCTCATCTGTATACAAGACGTAGTCACTATTATTTCTCCTTATAGTGGGTGGTTGGGTGGAGCATCACATGATGCTCCGGAGAGGAGACAGGGACCTGGGCAGGTCAAGAGAGGCAAAGGAAGAGACAGAGAGTACTCTGAGGGTAAGAGGCCATTGGTGCAGGCATGAATCATGCTTATGTGACTGGGATCTTGCTCACAGTGTGGACACAGTAGGAGGTCAGGTTGGGTTGTTGAGACCAGAGGTCAAGTCCATCAAGAAGTGTGAGCTTTTCTTTTTTTTTTTCTTGGATTTTTGAGACAGGGTTTCTCTGTATAGCCCTGGCTGTCCTGGAACTCACTCTGTAGACCAGGCTGGCCTCGAACTCAGAAATCTACCTGCCTCTGCTTCTCGAGTGCTTGGATTAAAGGCATGCTCCACCATGTCTGGCTGAAGTGTGAGCTCTTAAGGGCAGTGTGGGACCACCGAAAGTTCCATGTTGGGAATGATGGGATCAAAGGCAGCCCGTGTTCATTGTTCTTCCAGACATGCATGCCCCCACAGACTGTAATATCAGCGCTCCATTCCCCAGACTTTGATCATGACCATTACCAATGTTTACCTTCTAGGGAGTACCTTGGATATTTACAAAGTGCCATGCAATCGGTTTCATTAGCTGAGAGATAAGATTAATTAGACGAATAAGGTAAGTCAGGCCTGGACGTGGCCTTGAAAACTCAGGCAGGAGAGCAAGCTGCTCTGAGGCTGGGGTGGGATGGTGGTGGCTTCTCTCTGACTGCCTGGAATGCGCAGAACAGCACAGGAGACTCCCCCATGGGGAAGCCCTGGAGCCTGCCTTGGAGATCAGCCTCTTCTGGGAGGGGTGGAAGTGTGTGCTCTACAATTCCAGTGGAAAGCCCCGCATAGGAGCAAGGCGGTTCTGAGGGAAGCCTGGAGTCCTCTTCTACCCTACTCTACCTTAGCATATCTGACAAAGAACGACTGCTCTGCCTTCAGCAGAAATCCATGCAAGCTCCCCAGTGCTTCTGCTACTTAACCAGCGCTTGTTTTCGCAGAGACAGGGCTTCCTCCTCCTCTCAGTGTTCTGATCACTTAAGGTAAAAGAGTTTGTCTTGAGAAGTGACTATCAGTGTACTCTTGGAAAGGGAAATAGCACTGAGTTCTTGGGTGTATGCTTATGCTATCTATCTATCTATCTATCTATCTATCTATCTATCTATCTATCTATCTATCTATCTATTGTATGTGTGTGTGTGTGAGAGAGAGAGACAGACAGACAGACAGACAGACAGACAGACAGACAGACAGCATACCTGGAGACCAGAGGCTGATGTCTTAGTTACTTCTCCACCTTATTTATATTTGAGACAGGGTCTCTCACTGAGCCTGGACATCACCGTTTCAGCTAGGCTGACTGACCAGTGACCTGTTGGGTTTGCCTGTCTCTCCTCTCTCCACTCCCCAGGCTCTGGTGTTGCAGGCTTGTGTTGCCACACCTAGCTTTTTATGTGAGTGCTGGAGCTTGGATTTACAGCTTCATGTTTGCACAGCAGGCATTTTACGCACTGAGCCGTCTCCACAGCCCTTGTTTGATTTTATAAGCTTTCCTGTACTTGCTAAGAAATCTAGTTCAACTTATATACTTAGAATTATTATTTTTTTAATGTGTGTAATGGCTGGAGATATGACCCAGTGGTTAAGAGCACTAGCTTCTCTTCCAGAGGACATAGGTTTGATTCTCAGCATCTACATTGCAGTTTGAAAGCATCTGTAACTCCAGTCCCAGGGGATGTGGCACCTTCTCTGGACCTCAGATAAACATGCAGACCAAACATCTGTATTCTTAAAATAAAAGTAAAGAGGTGAATTGTTGAGTCTATATGTGTGTGTGTGTGTGTGATGTGTATGTATGCTTGGTTTGTGTCTTTGAGGTGTGAGTGTGCCCTAGCTCATGTGTGGAGATCAGTTCTCTGCTTCCACATCTGGGCCTCAAGTGTAGGCCATTGAGCTTCGGAGGCGAGCACCTTACCTGCTGCGACATCTCACTAACCCCCCGGTTATACTGTTACACAGTTCTCAACTTCAGTTGGTAGAAGACCCATCCTAACTAAATAGATCTTTTAAATTAAAGCGTCACTGTGATGACTAACACATTTGTCCACTTACCATTGCTCTGGAGAGCTCTGGAGTTTTCAGATCCTTAGCCTATAAATGGTTATGCATGTGCTGAAGGACTTCCAAAGCGCCAGCCATTCAAGGCCCCTTTCTACAAATGGTGTGCTTTGGGGATGTGCCTTATACTCCAGTAGCCATCACTCAGAAAAACAGAATCCTCGGGAGGCAGAGGCAGGCGGATTTCTGAGTTCAAGGCCAGCCTGGTCTACAAAGTGAGTTCCAGGACAGACAGGGCTATACAGAGAAACCCTGTCTCGAAAAACCAAAACAAAAACAAAAACAAAACCAGAATCCAGTGTAGTTATCCCATGCAGAAATAGATTTAATAGAAGCAATTTTTTTAAAATGTTACAAGGGCCAAAGAAGAAGAAGACGAGAGGGGCTACTGCCATGTTCAGGCTGGCACGGCAGTCTAACCGCCAGCCTCTGCTCTCAGCTCAACACAAAGGAACTCAAAGGAATCTTTGGAGGTTCTTTGTCTTGTAATGTTAAGTCAGGACATTTAAAAAGAGTCTTATAGGTCCTTTGTGTATATATTATGGCTTCCAATTTTGTGTTTTTATTTATGTTATTCCTGTGTGTGAGAGTGTGTGTCTCTGTTTCTATATGGATTTCTTGAGCTTTTTCCTTTGGCGCTTTTTCCTGTTTGGTAGTGTTTTCCTATTCCGATCTGTTTATCTTATCTTACTTTGTTATTATTCCTTTGATACCTTTTTATTTTCCAGGAGACACAGAGAATGTGTGGATCCAGATGGGAGGGGAGGTGTGGAGGAACTGGGAGGAGTAGGGGGAGGGAGACCATAATCAGGATATATTGTATGAAAAAAACCTTCTATTTTTAATAAAAGGAAAAAAAGCCATAGGAATTTGTTGCTCATGGTCACATTACCAGGCTGGTAACTGAAGAGGGAAAACTTGACCTTACTGTGAAACATCACAGCTGTTGAAGCCCAAAATGTCTTTCTTATCAAGAACTACGGAGGGTGTGTGGTGGAGGGGAAGGTTGTTTCTGGGACATGCGACCAGGCTTAAATCCCTGGGAAATAGGGGAAAGCACTGGAACATGCAAGAAATTAAACATCGTTGCCAAAGCAACCGCCGGAGAAGCATGGAATGAAATGAACGCTATACCCATCTCTCACAGGAAGTCACAGAGGCATGCTGGAGCAAGTGTGAAATTCAAGTCTTATTGCAGGACCACAGTTTGCTCACACGTATTACCCTAGGGGTGCCTGTCACGTGGCACACAGCCCCCAAGTCCAATTAACTTCCTTGGCTTTGATGAATACTTACCAGCTCACGGTTTTAAAATGGATAGTCCGAACCCTTCTTCTTTGGTGGTGTTTCAAAAGTGGCTGCCCATTCCTGCTCCTCTCAGAAAGGGTGATCTGACCAGCAGGCAAATGAAGGACAAAAGAGGTGAGAGGCACAGCCCCTCCCCTCCTACTTGCACCTCATCTCTGATCCCTCTGACCCCATTATATATCCATATGCTCCATGACTGCGGTCTCTGTTGGACAGCCCATGGCTCTGCAGTTCCCATTCAAACTGTGTTCTGAGGATCGTTCCTTCCTTGTCTCCTCAGCTCTAGGTGTATGTCCCACTATGGCTGTTATCATAGTTTCACTAATCCTGATTTAATAACACCCCCAATTTCTGTGATTAATTTTATCCTCACTGAGTTCATCGTAGGTGTGATGTTTCTAAAAGATGTCAAAATCCCTCACGGAGATGAGTTAGTTATTTACTACGAAAAGGGAAAGGATCTCATGGGGTCTTGGTGGTGTCTCAGAACAGAATTAGAGAATCTGGGGTCTGCGTGTAAGTGCCTTAAGGTCTGTCAGTTAAGGTCTCTGATTAGACTTGGGCACCACGTATGAGGAAACTGTTTAGGCCTGGTGTACATAAGCAAAAGGGAAGAGTTTTGAAATAAGATCTGATAAATAGCTATTTGATAGGGGAGCAGGTTTGTCCAGATGAGTCACTACTGTCCTAAAAAAACAGAACCAACAGGATGTGTGTGTTTGTGCGTGAGTACATTCAGGTGTGGATGGCAGAAGGAGGGAGACTGAGAGATTTTTGAGAAAAGGGCTCACAGTGTTAAGTTGTAAAGTGTCTCAGCTGCTGCTGGACAGGAAGAGCTAAGACGGAAGTTGAGGCACGGAGATGGACTTCTGCAGAATTGTTCCTCATGGAGGCCAGCCGTTTCCTGGAGGCTCTCAACTGGTTGGCTGAAGCCCACCTACGTTACAGATCTATTATACTCAGACACCACTGGATTAAATGGTAATCTCATTAAAAATAATTTGTATGGCAACATGCATTAGTTGTTTGAACAAATTATCTATGCACTAGGACCTAGCCATGAATGAGAAAAAAATATTTGCAAAGCATATACCAGATAAAGGACTTATATCTAGAGTTATACTCAATGCTCAACAATAAGAAAAATGCAATCCAATAAAAACAGACAGAAGATTTGACTGGACACTTTACAAAAAATTCTTAGTAGAATTAGTCATCAGGGAAGTACAAAATAAAACCACAATGAGATACCATCATACATCTATTAGATCAGCAATATTTGAAAGGTCAACCTTGTCCAGTGTTAGTAAGGATGGTAGAGGAACCTGAACTCTCTGGCACAGCAGATGGGAGCATAAAATGGTACCAACACTTCGGAAAAGAGTCTGCAGTGTACTTAAAAGTTGGTGTCTTATTTTCTTCCCCAGTTGCTTTGGTAAAATCTCTGAAAAAAGCAACTTAGAGGACGGTTTATTTTAGCTCACGGGTCCAGGTTACAGTCCACGACTGCAGGGAAGTCATAGAAGCAAGAGCACAAGGCAGCCGTTCACATTGCATCCACATAAGCAAGCAGAGCATTGAATGCACCTTGCTTGTTCTCAGTTAGGTTCCTTCACTCTCACACAGTCCAGGATCCTCTAGACACAGAGCCTAGGGAATGGTGCCACCTGCTGTGGTCAGGTCCTACTAATGTAATCAATACAACTCCCTATAGGTGTGCTTCCAGGTCCTGCTTCCAGGGGATTTTAGGCTTCCTAAGTTGACAATTAGTGCTAACCTTCACAGCTGGACACATATCATATGGTCCAGCCACTTTAGTCATGTATTTACCCCAAATAAAATGAAATTCCTAAGGGACATCTGTGATTGCTTATAGCCATCTTTTGGTAATAGAGCTTTTAATTTTTTTTATTTTTCCTGTTTGTGACCTTTTCTTGCCTGAGAAAATTCGATATGGTCCTGGGTATGTAGAGATATAGAATAGGCATGTAAATTAAAGATTTAGTGATATAAATTGTAATTTTAATTTAGGGTTTGGGGAATGGCTCAGTCAGTAAAGGGTTTACCTTGTTTGAGGACCTAGTTCCATCTTTTAAAAAAAATCCATGTAAAAATTCTGGGCATGGCAAGTGCACACTTATAATCCACAGGGACAAAAGTCTCCGAGGAGATGGGGACAGGAGAACACTTGGGACATGTTGGCCAGCTAATCTGGCCTAACTAGTGAGATCCTGTCTGAAAAGAAATAGAAAACATTCCTGAGATTGTCCTTTCACTTCTACATGCACATGTTCACATGTGTACACGTTTGCCTATGTGTGCCCGAGTGTGCACATGTGCGCACACACACACCTGCACACATACAGACACATATGTATTTAAAAATAAAATTTAAAGCAATTATTTGGTATTTATATAATTTTACCATTATATCAAAGATGAAAGTGGATTTGTATTAGGTAGATTTGATTGTTTATATTTATATGAAGAGTTGAAATCCTGGTAGGATATTTAATACTGCAGGACAAACCATTACCAGCCTTTTCCAGAGTTGATTGACATCTTGATTTTCCACTTGTTAATTGTGAGAATGTATTTTGTGTCAATACATAGCACAAAGTGGCAGGCGTCTGTCTAGGGCCATTTTAGATATTCGGTCTTATATCCAAGTCTAAAATCATCTAACTAATGATATTTTATGAAACTCAAATCAACAACTCAAATAGAAACTTAAAAAAAAATTACAGTGTGAGATGTTCACCTGCGGAGGAATGACAGGAAGCAGCGAGTAGCGAGTTTTTTCTTCTAGAAACCATGATGTTTCTGTATGAGCAGAAAACTGGTTATGAAAACATGGTTGTTCATGCATAAGACAATCTTGGAGTGGAACCGTGGTGTTTTGAGGATGTTTGTTGGTGGGTTAGCATGCACAGTATCAAGTGCCCATGTCCTCTGTTTGGAACAAGATGCCAGTGGGGGTCACGTGATACATGACTGAGTGTGCTGTCTGAAGCGCTTCAAATCCCGGTACTTCACATTTTATTTTGAATTGTTAGTTGTTGTGTGTTCAGCAACCTTTTCTTCTTGACATGTTCCCCAAATCCCCACATTTGTGGGTTCACAATTCACAGTTTAAGAGGCCGGCTTTCAGACAACCCAAATGTTCATAGCTAGTGGCTGGATGAATGAACCACCATGCCTGTCCTCTAGTATACAGGTGTAGCCACAGCTTCCAGGAATGATTCAGAAACTCAAAGAAAAAATGGGGCTAAAAACTAAACCCTGCAATTAGGACCTAGAATACAGATTTCATCTAAATAAAGCTTGTAAATGCAAAGCAATATACAGAGACAGACAATAGGTCTGTGGTTGTTTGGGGATGATCAGAGCAAGGAGGAAAGACCATTGAAAACCTTCGGCATGGAGGGTGTGTCGCCTGTGGAGATGGTTTCATGAAACACAACCATACATCAAAACTTTGGTCAAATTATACATTTTAAATGTGAGTAGCTTATATTTCAGTTTATACCTCCTCCTTAAAAAGTTGACAATAAGTTTCTTTTTGCCCAGATCAACATTCTTCCCACAGCTAGATCCATTGCTGGTAAGCCCTGCCCTACTCCCCACTCGCCACCATCGGTGACAAAAGGCCCTTCCTCTTCCGACTTCAGTTTCAAAGCTTCTCACTACTGACTGGATGGCTAGCACAGATCAGGGCTGAGAGAAATGGAGAAGAAACTGATTGGGGTATCGTTAAAGCTATGGGCAGAGGACAAGAAGGATAGTCACACCTGAAGCACTCTGGTCCCTGAGTATGACAGGCTGTCATTGACATGTTGAAGAGACAAAAATCTTACCTGTGCACTGCAGCCGTTCCCACGCCTTCCTTCATTTAATCTTTATATTAAAGCTGAGTGGTTGGGATTAGCACCTCCAGTCTCAGCACAGGATACCGAGCTGCAAAAGAGTAGGTAAAACACCCACCACCCTGGGATAACAGTGTCCTCTCAAGTTCTGTCAACTTCTTACACTGTGAGTTTTGACTCCATATGGTCACATAACCAAATGGGGCCACAAATAGGTTAATGATAGTAAAAAGCTTTTGAATGCTTGATAACCAAAAGTTAGTTAAAAGTCAAACCCGTGATGACTCCCAGGGGTTCCTGGAAGCCTGCTCATCCACGCTGCATGGATACTTTACTGCAGCCTTGGATTCCAAAAGTGAGCATGGGCACTTCTCATGTCCATGTCATCATGACATGGAACGCTAACCAATACTTCTTGAAACTCCCGGCCCAGACTGGAGATTATTGTATGTTGGGAACTGCAGATGAATTTTGACATGGGATTTGACAGAAAAATTTCTGAAATGGACCTAAACCTACTTCTGCCACTTTATTCCATGTATTTACAAATCATTGTATTTTATCTACATATTCATCTCAGCATTGATGTTTATAAAATCAAAATATCAAACAACTTTGACAGATATTGAAGATGGACTAATCTTGCAATCTCAAACATTTGGTCAAGATTTAATCCTTTATATGATAATATTCACAAAATTTTATTAGTATGCAGATTTTGTAATTTTATAGAATTATACGTGTATCCAAGAATTCTCTGAAGATAAAGTCTTTCTTATTGGTAAATGTGTAGGCAAATGTATACCTGCTTTATATAAATATACACCCAGGGTCACATAAAAAGAAGCTATGAGAGGATATAGCTTGGACTCTATTCCTTCTGTTTGCTTGTCTTGTCCAACTTCAATGTAATAGTTTTTGTTTTATCTTATTATAGGTTATACTATTATATATTTTTGAATGAATGAATGAATGAACGAATGAATGAAAACCAAGCCATTATGGTAAAGATTAACAACTGAACTGAACCTGTACATGCCGGGAGAGGGAAAATCAGTTTTCTCCAATATAGTGGCACTGGATACATCAACCACTCCATGAGAAGTCTAATGTTCAAGAGTAGTTGACCAACATAGAATTGGACTCCATAGTTTTTTTATTGTGTGTGATTTTATTTGGTTACAGTTGGAGATTTGCTTTGTTTTTTTTCTTTCGGGGTGTGGCTTTTTATTTTGTTTTCTTGGTTTGGGGGGGCATTGTTGTATTGGGGTTTTGGTAGAGTTTTGGGAAAGAACTTAAAGTTGGGAGGGTAAGGAAGAGGAGAGGATCTGGAAGAACTTGAGGGAGGGGAAGAATACGATCAAAATATATGTAAACTTAAAAATGTTTTAGACAGTAAAAATGTGAAAACAATTGTTATTATATAATAATACTATTATATAATAATAATTGTTATTAATAATTGTTAATAATAATAATAACAATTATTATTTTTGTACACTATTTTCTGATCATGGCTGCCCTCCCCCATATCCTCCCAGGTTCTCCCCACCTCTCACCTACCCAGCTTCACCACTTCTCTCTCAGAAAACAAACAGGTATATTAGAAAAACAAAAAGAAACAAATATGAATTAAAACCCCCAGCAACAATAAAGAAAAAGCACAAGAGGAACATATTCACTCAGACACACATGCACACTAACCCCAAACCCATTAACATACAAAACCCAAAACCGTAATATACAAGCAAAGGACCTGTAAGGTTAAAAAAAAAATCTTTCTAAAGTACCATAGCATTCATTTTGTGTTGGCTGTCTTCTGCTGGACGTGGGGTTTGCCCTTAAATATGGTTTGTGAGACTCTATTAATTTTTCCTTTGAGGGTGGTTATCAATTGGGTAGCTTCTTGGTCAGGCATGGGGGCTTGCATCCATTTCCCCGTTTATAGCTGAAGCCCTATCTGGCTTGAAGCTGTCTGGGCCCTGTGCATGCAGCCACAGTCTCTGTGAGCTTATTTGTGTGTCAGTCCTGCTGTATCTGGAAGGTTCTGTTTCTTTGGTTTCTCTGAGTCTTACAACCTTTCTGCCTCACACACAGCTCCCTGAGCCCTGAGGGAAGGGGGTTGCACCCACTTAGGACTTAGTGTTCCAGGTCTCTCTGTATTAGTTCCCATCTACTGCAGGAGGATGCTTCTCTGATGGTGGCTGAGTGAGGCATCGATCTATGGCTCCGGCAAAATGTCACTGGAAGTCGTTTTATTGTTATGTTTCTTTAGTAAAACAATAGTAAACATCTTTTTATTAGGTCATAATAATTGTAACCCATACCAAGTTTCCTCATGACAATGTCAGATGTGTGTGTGATCATAGTCACAACCCCGGTTTCCCTTTCAGGTTCCCCGTCCACTTTCTTTTATCACCTTTCATATCTCAAACAGCCTCCCTTTAAAATGTCTTATACTCTAGATTCCACATATGAAACAAAGCACATGAGTTTTCACTTACCATGATGATCTCTAGACACACCTATTTTTTTTTTTTTTGCAAAGAGCATAACATAATTTCATTCTTTGTGGATAAGTAATTCTTCACTATGTATAAGTGCACACATAAATGTGTGTGCACACACACACTCATGCATATCATGCTCTCTCTCTCTCCCTACTAAAATCAATAAATTTAACAACAGTGTAAGATACATGATCAACATGCAAAATTTTATTTCTATATACTAGCAACAAACAGTCAGAAACTTAAAAATTTAAATACCATTCAGAATGTGTATGTGTGCGCATGCGCTCGCGTGTGTGTGTGTGTTTGCCTGCACCCACATGTGCATATTGCTGAAGGTGGGACCCAGAGTCTTGCATGTGTTGGGCAAACACCATTCCCCTCAGCTATAGCCCTGGCCTCCTACAGCCTTGTTCTATTTTTGTGCTTTTCTGTTTTCTATAGTCAGATTATCATATCTTTTGTGACTAAAAATAATTTCATTTAGTGTATTTTACTAGACGAATTCTTTCCCTTTCTTTCTTTTTAATCTGACTGCATGTGCTAGATGTCTAGTATGGTGTTGGATGGAAGTGGGGGCAATGTATAGACTGTCTGTTCTGGATCTCAAGGATGCATTCCGTGTTTCAGAATTAAATATGGTGTTTTCATTAAACATATAGTTGTTTGGAGATTTCCTTTATCTGGCTGAGAAGGGTTCCTTCTATTCCCAATTCTTTGACTGTTTGCTTAATTTTTTTTATTGGTTTGTGAGACAGAGTTTTACTATATAGCTTAAAGTGACCTTGACCTTATGTTAATGCATCTGCCCCAGTCTCCCAGATGTTGGTGCCACATCTGGCAAGGGCTTTCTTTTTCTTTTCTTTTCTTTTCTTTTCTTTTCTTTTCTTTTCTTTTCTTTTCTTTTCTTTTCTTTTCTTTCAAAGCACAAATCAGAAGATTGGTTATTTATACAGAATAATAGAATGAATTTACAACTGTGCTCAGTGTGGTGAGTTTTATTTTCAGTCAGGAATGGATGCTTGATTTTTGTAAAGTGCTATATCTTACACATGCTGAGATGATCATATGCTTTTAATTTTTAACTTTTCTGTTATAAACTGTACTGATTTAATTACAGTTTTAAATGTCAATGTATTCATTTATTTTGTACATGTGTTTGTATGTATATGTGTGTGCATGTATACCTGGCATGGATGCAGAGGTCCCAAGACAATCTGTGGGAGTCAGATCTTTCTCTCCCACAGTGTGGGTACTGGGGATCAACTCAAGTCCTTACGTTTAGTAGCAATCACTCTCACCCATTGAGCCATCTTTCTGGCCCCTGATTTAATTGTGTGTGCAAATTCGAACCTGTATTCCTGGCATAAACCTCTTTTGGTTGTGATGTAATATTCTTTTAGTGTAGTATACAATTAAATTGCATGGTAGTACTCAACTCAAAATGAGTTGTGAGTTAATCTTTCTGATTCAACTTTTAAAATAAAAGTTTATATAAAGATAGCACTGTTTCATCCTTAAATGTTTTATTTAAATGTTGACTATCTTGAGGCCCTCTGGGCAAAGGATTTTCTTTGTGAGAAGAAAATTTAAGGTATTTAATTATAAAGTTATAAAAATTTAACATTTTTGAGAATTTCCCATATGTGCACAATGCATTTTAACCATATTCATTCCCTTTCTTTCCCCTAACTCCCCCAGAATGCATCCCTATCTCTCTCCCAATGGTTGTTCTCCCCACTTTTAATAGTCCATTGGTTTCATTTTCTGCTGCTCATATATTAATGGGTGTGGGACCATCCACTAAATTATGGTTGGACTACCAGGACCCAAACCTTAGAAACAAAACAAAACAAAATAAAACAAAACTGACCCTAAGGCTGAAGAGAGGGCTCAACCCTTAAAAGCACTTGCTCTTTAGAGGACCTAGGTTTCGTTCCCAGCACCCCCCCCCCCATCAGGCTGTTTAGAATCTCTGGAAATTATAGTTCTAGGGAGATCTAACCCCTCTCCCACAGGCATCTATGTGCATACAGTGTCCATACAGATAAGCAAGCAGGCATTTTTGCTTATCACACACACATTTTTTTAAGGCCTTAAAAAAAAAAAGAAAGAAAAGAAAGAAAAAAGAAAAAGAAAACTGCTCTCCCTTTCTCTGAAGTCATCAACTATCAATTGTTCTTCAGGTAGGGCTATTACAGTTACACAGTAACTTGATTGGGCAAATGTAGAAATAGTTGGATGTGTAACAACACCATAATTCACCCTACATAGGTGTTTTCTGTAACCATCCCTGATAAACAGGTAAGAGTGTTACTCAATCCAATGCTGTGCTAGTGATTTGTGGGGTAATGCAGTGCCTAGAAAAGCAGGGAGAGCTGTCTTACACACACTGAATCTCAGCATCCAGCCACTCTTCCAATCCCGGAGCCTCTGCTGCAACTGGCTTGATTCTTCCCTCTTGGAAAAATAAATATGGAACTTATTTTTTATTTTGCAGGAACCCAAAATTGAGAGACTTTGCCTTTTAAAGAGATGTTGGATATTTTAAAGAGATGAAACTCTTACAGTGTTTGCTTGAATTTTTTTAAAGATTGTGAGACTATGTTATAAATGTAATATTAACAGATTTGAGAGATAAATAAAAAAGGAAAGGTTATAGTTTAATAGCGTTGTGTTTGTGTATCAAGATGACATGGGGTATTATGTGTTGGTTTGAAAGAGTAGTACATAACCAAAGACAAAATGGAGTCCCTTGTGTCAGGAGGGAAGGTGAACTTTTGAACTAATATAAGGAACTGAACCGTTGGCCCTAGCTACGGGGCAAGCTTTTCCTAGAACAACCACAGAATGGTCCAACGCCCTCTGAATGTTCCAATGCCCCAGGAGGTTGCCTAAGGTAGCACATGACTTAACTGTTAGGTAAATTTATGGTTTTAGAACTCCCCTATTTCCTCCCCTTTCCCCCCCCTGAGTTTGTGGGTTTTGCCTTTATAAGCTTTGTAAAATTTCAGGTCGGGGTCGAGTCCCCTGTCTCTTGCATGAGATGTGGGTCGTCCCGGAGCTCCGATTAAAAATCTTCTTGCAGTTTGCATCAAGACGGTCTCTCGTGATTCCTGGGGTGCGCAAACAGCCCGTGTTTGGAGTAGGGGTATTTCTATTTCGATCTTACAGGTTAATTTTGGTCAGCTTGATACAAACTAGTCACATGGGAAGAGGGAACTTTGAGGAATTGCCTCTAACAGATTGCCCTATGGGCATATTTGTGGGAACATTTATTATTATTATTATTATTATTATTATTATTATTATTATTAATTACTAATTTTGGAGGGCTCAGCTATGGGTGGTACACTTGAACTCAGTACTGAAGCAAGCACCATAGATCTAGAGGCCAACCTGGACCACCAGGAACTGAGCCTGGACCACCAGGAACTGAGATTGGAGTTGGAGTTGACCACATCTGCGGAAAAGCATAGCACAAGAAAGCTAATCCTTCAGCTGTGTGTTTCCAACCAGAGGCAAAAGCAAAGAAAGTTCTGAGCTAATGGGATATGGAGGCAGCAAATTTCTTCTGTCCTGTTGAGTTTCCAGATAAAATATATGATTAAAGTCAAATTCTCCATGTGCCGCAGACCCTTTTTAGTCTCCTGTCTGCGTAGAACGGGTCTCTGGTTGCAGGTGGACAAGGAGTGAATGACAGACACAAAAGAGTGTGTAGAATCTGAGTGTAATTTGTCAAGTTGAGCATCAAATTTTTTATACAGAACAGTAACAAGAAACAAGGCAAGATACATCCACAGAGTTACAGTGACACAATACAAAAGGAATGTATGCATCAAAAGATGGCAGGGATCAGGCCGCTGCCACTAAGGGAGCCAGGTGTAATGCTAGTCTATTGTTAAGCCCACCACCAGGGGTTCTTAGAAAATGCCTGATTATGCTGTTCCTTTGGGCCTAGTGAAGAAACTGTTTTCAGGGGGATTCCCTAACTCTTTCATGGTAAACCCACCTATTCACTAGGCCATTGTGTATTCCCTTGTTTTGGGTGGCTACTCTGCAGACCAGCCCTGAGCTATTCTGACTCCGTTCTTTATAATGCCTAATTAGTTTCACCATCTCTACTAGAAGTAAATTTGAATGTTACTGAATAGGTAACCTTCTTACTGAATTCATACTGAATTCCAAGCTCTTAGGCTTCAAGGTTTTCTAGGACGTTGGAACACTGGCAAAGGCTTAGCTATGTCAGAATTCAATCTTTAAAGGCACTTATAATAAAACAATACTGAAAGAGAGCACGTAGATATCTAAACCATACTAACTCGGGGATAGGGTATGAGTATACGGGTTATGAGAATGCCAAGGTTCCAGGAGGTTGAGTTTCCTTGAAACTCTTTGCCTCGTGAGTGCTTCCAGGACTCTTGGCCTGTCTAGCAGACTTCACTGGAGTGTGCGTAGCATCCATGAGCACGAAAAACACTTTAATATAAATGTATCCTATGCAACATTAATAAAATATTATATAACGTAACAAAATATAAATTGCTAATACAGTACCAGATACTCGTGGCATATCTGAAATTCATATTTAAACAGATATATTATTTTATTTCCTAAATCTTGCCGCTCTGCCATCTCAGAGTGATAAGAAATGTGATCTCTCCCTGAAGTGTTGAAGCTTCAGTAGGCGTTTGGGAGCCAAGAGGAGGCTCTTTATGGCATCTCCACTCCTTGAATGCTCTCACACTAACTCTCTGCTGGAATTTTACTTTCCCAGTTGAATAAATAGGATGTAGTGTTACAGCAGGCTCCATTCTAAAGAGGGTTTGACAGTGAACTTTAGACTTTTATACATGTCTGCATGTTTACAGAGGAGTTCTAGTTGGCACAGCAGGCGTGGAGTCTACAGATGAGAAAGGACTGTTCCCAGCATAGAAAAGCTACGGGCGATCAAAGACTGAGGAATATTTCCTACCTCCAGAAAGGAGCAACTGTCTTGCCAGTTAAAGATAGGGTGTAGGCTCAGTCCTGTAAAACACACACACACACACACACACACACACACACGACTGACTGTGGGGGAGATTTCTATAAGAAATCTTGATTCTCTATTAAGTTAGTTCAGTCATTGAAAAAGAAAAGCGGCTTATAGATTCTAAGCTTAGAGAGAAGTAGAGTGCATGGTGTTGCTGTTGCTGTGGGGCTGTATCGTAATGCTCCTTGCTGTATACGTCCTAGCAGAGAACGAAGAGAAGAAAGAGTATCTGACTCAGGGCACATGGTTGAGTGAATTATGATAAAGTTACACTATGAAATATTTTATAGCAGAGGCTATTATGAAGCATGAGAAGATAGAACTGGAAGGACCAATCTGGGGATCATATTGCTCAGTGAGAAGAATATTACTGAACATAGTTAATTATTGAATATAAAGAGAGAGAATGAAAACTGCAATGACACCAATCTTCTAAAGCTCATGTGAATACTTTATATACTTTCCTGAGAAGTAGATAAAAGGGCTGTATCAGACTGTCTAACCACCCACCAAGAGAGGGGGGCAGGCTGAGCTTAGGGGGGCTGTAGGAAGATGACTGACTCTTTGGTACTTCTCTGAGTTCTTTGGCAAGTGTGCATTATTGTTAGTTATAGAATCAAAACAATAAATAGCAAATTAAATATAAACAGTTTTATGACATGTAGATTAAATTTTTATCAAAAGGATTTTTTTCTTTTGGAAAATCTTTGCTTATTGAGACCTTAGTAACTATTTTAGAAGGTCATGGATTCTCAGTGGATGTTGGAATGTAGAATCTTCCAAGTCTCTGTTTTAAGCTTTGCAGGTCCTGTACCCTTGGCCCTCTAAGCACATACTCTACGGATGCTGAGGAGTTTTTTAAAACAGTAAAATCCCAGCCCAGAGAAGGAGGAGGGACTCTAAGTCCCACTCCTAACCAAGAAGCTATTGCAATTGATATCTGTTGGGAAAAGGAAAATCATTTTTCTCCAGTGGAGTGATGCTGGGTATATCAACCACACTCCAGGGCAGACCTCGTACTCAGCAATAGCTGGGCAACAAAAAGCAGACTTGTCATTCTGTGGGACATTTTTTGTGTGTTATTGCTTGGTTTTTATTTTTGTTTTTTCAATCTTTCTTGGCTTTGTTTTATTTTGAGACAACGAGAACATGCAGTTTGATGGGCAGAGAGGTGGAGATGATCTGGAAGGTCTTGGAAAAGAGGAAAGAATAAGATCAAGATATATATTACATGAAAAATTTTAAAAAACAATTTAAAATGTAATAATAAAAGTATATTTTTAAAAAGCCTATTGACTATTGATCAAATTCCTTTTTTCTCATTTCACGCCTTTCTATAAGCTTAGATTTTTCAAAACTTACTTTGATTGGGGTTCTTTAATGTTTTCATCTCTCTTCTAGTCCACCATCTACCAGAGGTAGTGGAAAGGAAATGTTAATAGAACAAAAGAGGCCTGTTTAGAAATAGTTCTTTGGGGCAATTGCAATCTCTGTTGTCAGGATATCAGCAGTTCAGTTCACATGAATGAGCAGTGGCAGCTTGATCCGCTCACAAACACCATTCAGAATCAGCCATAGCAGGTTGATCCAGAAGCAACTGCAAGGCTTTGCCAATCAGCCTGACTCTGCTGAAGTGGCAAGAAGCTGCCTCAGGATATCACGAGAGGTTCTTTGGTGTGTTTCTCTCTACAGAGTCATGACAAATGATCAGTGAAGAAGGCAAGGTGAACCAATGCCACACAGCAGAGTCAGTGAAGGCCAACATCAGCAAAGCCCAAAGAAGACCAGCAAAGAGTGGCAAGGCGAGCCAACACCACAGCGCCAGGGTTATACTTATACCCATTCCAAATATCACACATCTTCTCAAGTGTCTGTTCTAGCAAAACATCATGTATCCCTTTTCCAGAAAAACACCACATGACACAACTGAGTCTCCGAAGATACCAGAAATTTCTACTTCACCTTTTACATTTAAAACATGGTTCATATTACCTAATTTTAGTTAATGGTTTTCCAGGAGTGTATTTTGACTTTGTGGCATTCTTATGCCTTTTCTCCAGGGAAGCTACAGAAGCAGGATTTTAATCTGCTCAGGAAAATGTTGGATGCTGTGATAAAATGAGTCAATGGTAACAAATGAGAGTTCCCAGGAACCCCAATTCAGAAACTCATGTTCAATCATCAGAAAAGGCTCTTAGGAACCACACTTCTGTTTTCATGCTTGCTGATATTGTTCGCCTTATTATCAGACTCTAGAAATTCAGCTTATATCATTCATCCAAAAGTTCAATTTGGTGTTCCTATTTTAAGTGCTAAGCCTTACGATTGTCTTAGTTAGGTTTCTATTACTGCAATGAAATTTCATGACCAAAAACAACTTGGGGAGGAAAGGGTTTATTTGGCTTATACTTCTACAGCACTGTTCATTATTGAAAGAAGTCAGGACAGGATCAAACAGGGCAGGAACCTGGAGACAGGAGCTAATGCAGAAGCCATGGAGGGGTGCTGCTTACTGGCTTACATGGCTTGCTTAGCCTGGTTTCCTACAAAACCCAGGATCACCAGCCCAAGGATATAACCACCCACAATAGGGTAGTTCCCCTCCCATTAATCACTAATTAAATAATGCCTTATAGCTGAATCTAATGGAGGCATTTTTTTTCAGTAGAGGGTCCCTCCTTTCAGATAGCTCTAGCTTGTATGAAGTGGACATAAAACTAGCCAGTACAATGCTAATTTAGTGTCTTACAGGTTGACTTTTCTTTAAGTATCTAGTCTAGAAAGTTCTATACACTTTGATCCAATAAATGGTTTATGCATTTTTTGTGGTTTGTGCACCAACAATAAACGAAAATGAAATATATAACAGAGTTATTCATGAGGCAAGGTGAGTTTTGGTTGTAGTTGATGGATGAGGCCGATGTGTCTCTCCTCGTGTCTCCTTTAATTCCTAGCTGAGTTGGAGGATTGAATTGAGTTCCATACAGTGGGCTTTTGCTTTTAACGTATTGTAGATCACTAAAATTTTCAAGCACTTTTCTAGTCCATAAAATACCAGCAAGGGTGTGTCAATACCCAAACCTAAATCATCTGGATAGTTACTGTAAAGAAAATGAGTTAAAATGTAGAAATAATTCTATAACTCTTGGAAATGTCTGTATAAATCCAAAGCAGACCCACTGTTGGTGACTGATAGTCCCAATGACCTGTAGAAGGAAACTAGAGTATGCATTTCATATTTTGCTTTAGGGTAGACGTTTGTCAATGTGGGATACAAAATCTCTGGGTTCCCTGTGGACCAAGTGTGAAGACTCTTGGGAGTAAACTTGACCCAGGGTAACCTCTGAACAGTATAAAACATTAAATTTCCAGCCTTCTCTGTGTTTAGAGGCTAGACTGGTCCAGTCAAAATGTGTCTATCTGTTGTGGCCCTCTGAACTGGAAACTTAAGGGTTCTTTGGAAAGTCAGTTGGATAGTGTTTTGCTGGGGCAAACACATGAAGGAACATTTCGTTAAAGTGGACACAGGTGGGGAAGGCTAAGGCAGACTTGTGAAGGAATGTTCCACTGAAGCAGACATAGGAGAGAGGATGTTCTGTTAAAGCAAGCATGTGAAAGGACATATGATGAAGGATTCTTTGCTAACAAAATGGATGTACTGGTTCACCTTACATTACACAGTTGAGATGCACTTGTCAGTGCTCCGTAGAGAGAAATGCACCAAAAACCTTCTGGTGGTGTACAGCAGTTTCTTGCCACTTCCCTGGACTCGGGCAGATTGACAGAGTGATGTCAACTGAGACAGACACACACTGAGGCAAGAGCCATGGAGGATATATGATATTTGGAAGGTGTCTTAGGATTTTACTGCTGTGAACAGACATCTCTTATAAGGCAACTCTTATAAGGACAACTTTTAATTGCACTGACTTACAGGTTCAGAGGTTCAGTCTATTATCATCAAAGCGGGAACATGGTGACATCCAGGCAAGCATGGTGCAGGAGGAGCTGAGAGTTCTACATCTTCATCTGGAGGCTGCTAGCAGAATACTGACTTCCAGGAAGCTAGGATTAGGGTCTTAAAGCCCACTCCCACAGTGACACACCTACTCCGACAAGGGCACATCTACTCCAATGGGAGTAGCACCTTCTAAAAGTGCATACACAAACCATCACAGAGGATATAAATAGGACTTAGTGGACAGTGATAGAGACTGAGCTGAGCTTGTTTATAGAGCTAGCTGTACAATGCTTGTCGAGTCTTCATTGCTCTTTGCTCTACCAAGAGAAGCACATCTGAGAACTCTGGTTGACCTTGGTGCCCCCTGTTGACTTGAGCTAAGGCTGAGGCCTAGCTGCCTTTGCTAGGTCGTGCCAGCGCTGCTGGGGCATCTATCTGCTGCTGCTAACCTGACTTCCTTCAGTGATGAACAGCAATGTGGGAGTTTTGCTGCTAGCTCTTCAGCATGATAGGGTAACTGCTGGTCAAACTGGTCTGTGATCTCTTGCAAAATCACTGGATGAGTTTAAAGTTCCCAAGAAGGACAACAAATGGTTGAAAAGTTGGAAGCAGCCACTGCTCTGATTTGATCGTTACACACCTTGTGGGTGTGTTGAATTACCATGATGTACATACCATAAGACATGCAAATATTACTTCTCGATTAAGGGGGAAAAAAAGAATCATCCAGATCCATTAAGTAATGATGAGAGGAATGAAGGAGTAGACACATGGCTGCTGGTCTTCAGAGAAGGGAACTTAGAGGGCTTTACTCTGAGCACGGCCATAGCAGGAGCTGGAAGGGGATTGGTGAGAACAGAAGGCCTTGGGCAAGAGTGGGGTCAGATATCCAAGCATCTGGAGAAGTCCAGGCAGCTGCTGTAAAGAGCTGGAGAGCAAGTGATAACACTCAAAATTAGGGAGGGACTTGTAAGTCACACAGATGGTATGGGTGCCGAGAGATAACCACTCTGGTTATCTAATTCATGGTTTCAGAAGGTAACTGAAGGTCTGGAGAACTGGATCAGTCAATAAAGTGCCTGCATCTAGGAAAAAACTAAAACATGGTAGCATGTGTCTGCAATCCCAACACAGGGGAAGCAGAGATGGGTGATCTCTGGCAACAGTGTAGCTGGCATGGTAGGCTCCAGGTTCACTGAAAGACCCTGTTTCAAAAACTAAGGTGGAAAGTAGTTGAGGAAGAAATCTGCCTTGGGGTGGCCTTCTAAATGTGCTGAGTTTTCACTTCAGTATTTCTGTCATCAGTGTAGGGACCCATGTGGGGAGGGAGCAAATCTGTCATGTTTCTTGTTTTCCCTAGAAGACAGCAACATTACAGGGGACACTTGAGAGACTCTTGAGGAAGACCAAGCTTCTGTATTCTAGTTTGCAGTAGTTGTTTGGTTGTTATTCCAGTCAAGACATAATCCTTGCTATTTCCAGGATCAAGGTGAGAAAGAATGAGAAATACCTTAAGGAAAATAATGAAGAAAGAGAGGGCTGCATGACTCCAGCCTGTCACCTTATGCTGAAGAGGAGGGACTGGACCAAAAGGCTCCTAGCCCCGGTGCTCTATCCCACACCTCTTCTGCTCTCTCCACCATGCTTCTGGATCACAGACCTGGAACCAGCGCTGTACAGGCTGTTTCTTGTTCCCTCCCCACTCATCTGTCTTCAGGCTTGAGCGCCCGGCAGAGTTCTCAGTACTTCTGGCTTCCGACGTTGGCTGCTTATTCTCCTTAGACCTTGAGAGTGCAGATAAGAAAGCAGATGGTTGTGGGTCAAAGTCAGGGACACAGAAAACTTCACACTGGTGTTTAGCCAAGAGTCAGAGAGTATTTCTGACGTCACCATTTTAAACACTGGCTCTAAAAGCTCAGTGGTCTGTGATTACCACACCAAGACCCCCTTCTCTGTGAAGCTACAAAGCTGCTTGCAAAGACAATCACAACCAAGTTTGACAGACACAGGAAGGGGGTCAGATCAATGGCTCCTTCCTGCAGTGGACAGATATCTGGAGCTCTGAGCACATGTTGCTACAGCAATAAGCCACCTCATGACTGCCTGACCCAGGACTAATCCTGTGGTGGATAGTTATAGGTCAACTTGACACAATCTGGTCATCTGAGAGGAGGAAACCTCACTTAAGAAAATGCCTCCATAGAGTTGGGCTGTGGGCAAGCCTTTCTAGATTGGTGATTGATGGGGGAGGGCCTAGCTCATTGTGACTGGTACCATCCCTGGCCTGATGGTCCTGGGTTCCATAAGAGAGTATGTTGAGCAAGCCAAAGGGAGCAAGCCAGTAAGCAGCACCCTTCTATGACCTCTGCATTAGCTCCTGCCTCTAGGTTCCTGCCCTGTTTGAGTTCCTGCCCTGACTTCCTTCAATGCTGAACAGTAATCTGGAAGTCAAATCAATCCTTCCCTTCCCAACTTGCTTTGTGGCCGTGGAGTTTCACTGAAGCATTAGAAACCCTAACTAAGACAAATCCTTCCTGGAGATTGGAAAGAAAAAGCAGAGTTCATCAAAAAACCACCCTACCTCGTCAGCGTCAGCCTCAGCCTCTGAGATTTTCATGGGCTCAGAATGGGGCCATTTTAGGCTAAATCACTTACTCACACAAAATGATGATAATATTGTTTTATTTCTGATTTGTTATTTCCAGAGGAATGTTTCAGTGTTATTGAAATAGAGAAAGCAAATATTATGCTTTCAACATTGATGTCAAAGACGAACCAACACCTTGTGTACAGGACTAGAGAATATAGTCAAATCGAGCTTTAGGATGTCTCTATTTAATGTTGAAACATTTTAGCATAAATATCCTGTCCCTTTAAGGTTTTTTGTTTTTGTTTTTAGACAGGGTCTTACTATGTATACCTGGTGTTGCTATATAGACCAAGTTGGACTCAAATTCAGAGGCTTCCTGCTTCTGCCCCAAAGTACTGGGACTAAAGCTGTATTCAGTTTTCTTTAAGAAGCAGTTTCTCTTGACTTCCCACCCTCTGCTTCTTCCTCCCGCTCCTCCAGCTCATCTCCTCTTCCTCCTTGTCTTCTCCCTCTCCCCCATCTTATTTCTCTCTTCCTCCTGTCTCTGCCTGCCTCCCAGCAGCTTATAGGTATGAGCACTGTGCCTAGTATAGAGATGTGTTCTCTAAGCCTCAAAATGGCTTTCATGACTCCAGACAGTGACACCGTTGGTGACATCCATGCCAGAAAAAAGAATGCCTCTTTATGCCTTATGCTCTCTTTAAAGAGAAAAGGGAACTCTCCTGGGACCTTGCTGCCAATTCTCCATTCTCATTGGTCAGATGGGTAACACACACACACACACACACACACACACACACACACACACACACACCTATCTAAACTTGCTGATGGAATGGGGTCCATGTTTGGATTAGATCTTTACTTTCTGGTCAACATACTATGATATTGTGATACATTACTTTCCAGCAGCTATTAAAAAAAAAAAGACAGCACAGGTGAGATTAGTCTTATCAGAGTATTGTACTGAACCCAATATTTAAGTATACTACTTCAATGTATGAATTCAAGTAACAGACTGCATCACTACTGCCTTTGCCTTCCTTCTTTCCCATACTATGAAATCCAGAGCGTATTTGTATGCCTAGTGCATCTCAGTTACCATTAGTCACATTTCAAGTGACCAATAGCCATGCTGGGCTGGTAGCTTCTGCACTGGGTGGTACCTGTCAGCCCACAAAACAGACTGCCCTGTTATTTGGATGTGTAGAGAAACTTGAATCCAGCAACATGGCTGCTCTGGTAAGGGATCACATCCAACAGCTTCTAGGTCTGTGTGGAATACAGGCATGCCTTTAACCTCAGGAGACAGAGGCAAACAGATCTCTCCGAGTTCAAGGCCAGCTTGATACAGAGCAGGTTCCAGGTACAGAAAAGCTTATGTCTAGTCATGGTGGTTCACATTTTTAACCCCATCACTCAGGAATCAGTTCTGTTCAGTCGGTTGGGAGGTCAGTACAGTGCACGCAGTGGAGTGGAGTTGAGTTCATTTGTGAGTTCATGAAGTTCAGTGCAGGTCAGTGAAGGCAACTGACCAGAGAATAAGAAGAAGGCAGAAGGTTAGAATAAATTGCCAGAGTTAGTTTGAGGCCAAGCAGAGCAATTCATTGAGAATCCAGATTGAAACAGTCGTGTTGGAGTGGGATTTGAGCCTGAGCAGCTGAGTTGAAACAGCCAGCCAGAATTTAGATAGAACCAGAGAGGTTGAGCTTATTCAGCAGTCAACCTCTGAGATGATATTTATTTCAGGGGAATAAAAGTTACTTTTACATGAAGGGGCCCAGCCTCCATCTTCAGAGGACAGTAGATAAAAATCAAGGTTCTGCCAGCAAAGGAAAAGGACGATGGCTGGTTCATGGGTTCTATTCTCACCTTCCTTTTAGTTTGTCTCTTCCTGTGATAGGGGAAAGGCACTGTCCATGTGGTTAGCAAGAGAATCATGAGTGAGCCCATATCCCTTCTCTCCTCTTCTGTAGCATTGCCATTCTGCCAGGATCTTTATGCTGCTTCCGCAGCCATGGCTTGAACTGTCTGTCAGAATCCCAACTGCATCTCGTTATATCATTGGTTTCTGGACTGTTCTTCAATAGCTCCCAGAGTGTTGGGTATATGGTCCAGACCTTGCAGTTCAGTGTATGGTAGAAGTCTCTGCTTCACTTCCTATATGCTTAGCTCTGGGCATGGAGAGCCATGTTCAGGTCTCAGAATGCTTTCTGATGTCTCCCTCCTTTTCACAAATCTTTCCTTTCTCTTTCCTGAAATCTTAGTCTTGGGAGTGTTTTTGTCTTCTTCCACAAAGGTTGGATTAAATGTGTCTCCTCTAAGCACTCTGCTTCACATCCTCCTCTGATCCAGTGCTCTTCTGTGTGGACTCCCTTGTGTTGGCTCTGCCATGCTTCTGGATGGTGAGACCCTGAGAGGTGTAAAACCCCACACCATGGCACCCGTGTGCGTGACATACAAGAAGCACTTAGCACTGCACTTGCAGAGTAAAGGCTCCAACTCACTCAGTGTCTAATGAATGGGTGGATGGATGAATTCTCTCCTCCTTCCAGGTCTTTCTGTTGTTGGAAAGCAGCCATTACAAAGAATCACCACCAAGATGGCTTCACAAACAGTTTTGCAGGCTAGAAGTCCAACATCAAGAGGTGGCAGGGCTGTCTGGGTGCTCCAAGGAGGTTCTACCACAGCACGCCCTGCTGTGGCTGGCAGTTCAGGTCACTCCTAGTTTGTCAATGGTCCTTCCTGGGTCTTCTCACTTTCCCTCTGCATCTATGCACGTGTCTGGCCTGTGCTCAAGGTTCCTCTTCATTCACTGGACAAATTAAGCTGGGGCTCTCTCTCTCTCTCTCTCTCTCTCTCTCTCTCTCTCTCCAGGCTGTGTGTCCACAGGCTGTGTGTCCACTTGATCCTTTATAGTTGGATGGCTGTTTTAAAATAAAGAACATCACACAGGTATTGCATATGAGTTAATATTTTGCCACCTTTTGGCATGAGCACAATTCGGTGCACAGCAGACCTGAGAGCAGGTGCGTCTGTCTTCTGTTGCTGTGTAGAAAGCTGTCATAGCCTGAGCATCCTTAAGATCCTTGGTCACATCCAAGCTTCCCTGGACCATCTGTGGCTCTGTGAGTCCCCTGCATAGCCTCTCTAGGCCATAGCCAGTGCTGGTCTAAGTGTGTTCTCATTGAAAAGATGTAGAGAGGAATCTACTTCTAAACTCTAAATCTATGTGTAAGCAGTTGTTGGTACAATGCACTTCCTTGTTGCAGGATGGGGGCCTGGTTGTCATGGGCCACCAGATGAAGGCCTCCATAGTCCATCATACATGTTCCCCATTTGAGGGTTAGCTTGGGGTGAAGTTGGTCCTTCTTCTATTTTGTTCTCTGTCTAGTTGTAGGACAGATATAGAGTCCCAAGTCCCTCCCACCCTGGAACAGAGAGGGCTACTTAAGGGTGTGGCCCACTGGGAGGGTCACAGCATGCTGCACCTGTCTGAGTAGGTATGTTTCTTTGTCAGCCCCAGCTGCTTCAGAACTGCTATGCCCAGGCTTTCAGAGTCTACGAAATTTGCCGCAGGGAGGGATTTCATTCTCAAGAGTCTCACAGGCCTGAAGAACATAATTTTAAAACTGAAACTTGTGAGCCTGGAGAGGAGATTAAAAGCACTTCTTGGATGCTCTTTGAGAGGATCTGAGCTCATTTCTCAGCATGCACGTCAGTCGGCTCAAACTGTAGCTCCAGGTGGTCAGATGCCCTCTTCTGGCCTCCACAGAACCTTCACACATGTCACACCACACACACACACACACACACACACACACACACACACACACACACACACACACCAGATACTGAAGAAGCTGAGGCAGGAGGATGACAGTTCAAAGCCTGCTTGCCTGGGCTAGTTTACATGATTTTGTAAATCCCTGTGATGCTAAGTTTTAAGTGTCAACCAGACATAACATAGAATCACCTGGGAAGAGTCTTAGTGAGAGACTTTCTTGACTAGATTGACCCATGAGCATCTCTGTGGGGGACTGTCTAGACCAGGTTGGCCAATGAACTTGTCTGCAGGGGTTGTCTTGGTTACATTAATTGATATGGGAAGACCCAGCTTAAATTCCAGCAGCAGCAGTAGCAGCATTCCTTGGATGCCAGTCTTGGACCATATTAAGAGAGAGAAAGCAAACTGAGGGTAAGCATGTATGCATGTAAGTGTGCAAGCATGCATACATGTGAGTGTAAGCATGTATGCATGTAAGCATGCAAACATGCATGTATGTGAGTGAATGTATGTATGCATGTAAGTGTGCAAGCATGCATATATGTGAGGGTAAGCATGTATTCACTCTCTGCTAGTATTCATTCACTGCCGCTGTGACTTCCCTTCCACAATGGACTCTAACTTGGAATTGTGAACTAAAATACCACCCCCCTTTGTTCCTTTTATCAGGATATTTTCTCACAACAACAGGAAACAAAATTAAGACAGATTAAACAAATTAATTTTAAAAATACCAAGAGGTCTGGGATATAGGTTAGTGGTAGAGCAAGACTGGGGGAGAGCAAAATCCTGGGCTCAATGCTAATACAGGAAAACGGAAAGGGGAAAACCTCACAGATTTTAATTTAATACAGTGAAATACTTGCTGTATAAGCATAAGGACCTAAGTTCGGATCCCTGGATCCATATAAAAAGCCAGGCATGGTGGTGAGTGTTTATAATTTCAGAACTGGGGACATGGAGACAAGATGATTCTGGAGGCTCTAGACAAATGGTGAGCTCTTGACTCAGTGAGAGATTCGACCTTTAAACTGAGAGGGATGTCGGAAAACACCTGATACCTACCTCTAGCCTCCATGCATATTCATACGGCACCTTACATACACAAGTTTGTACCTGTGTATACACACACCACCACCACCACTACCACCACCACCACCACCACACACACACACAGACACACACACACAGACAGATAGACACACAGACACACACACACACAGACAGACACACACACACACAGACACACACAGACACACACACACAGACACACACACAGACACACACAGAGCAACAGAAGGACAGAGAGAGTTACGACACACAACATTTGGTGTAAAAACAAGTTTATAGAAAAGATAATAGTAATGGCTGGTGTTAGGATGCTATTGGGTGCTGGCCACTTGCTAACTAAGTACTGGCCCCCAACACTGGCCTCTAGTACCTCATTCTGTCTCCAGAACTAGCCTCCTAACTAGAACCATCAATTATCCTCATTCTACACCTGTGGATACTGAGGTATGGAGATGCCAACGTAATGGCTCCAGAGCCCATCATAGGTCAGAGGTACAAATCAGCCCTATGAAGGACAGGTACACAGGTAGCCACTGGGTTCTGTTGACTGCTCTGGGTAGTCGCTACTGAGAGATCGGGGTACACTATCAAATTGACCCTTCCACCCTCTTTTCTTTATCCATGGCCTTTGGAATGATCTGTTCTTTATGGAAGATTTACCATGCCATCAAATGATAGGAAAACTAATAAACTCAATTTACAAGATAAAGGGGATTCATTTATACCAGGCATTTCTGAGCTAGTATCAGGAGAATGAAGCGGTTCTCCATGATTCCTTAGTCACTTGGCAGTCTAAATACCTGTGAACGCTTAAAAAGATTTTACTTTATATGTAAAATACCATGATGATAAGCAAGAATTGGAAGTCACAGTTCTCACGTGGATGCCGTGGAGACACATTTGGAGAGCACGTGGCATCCCGTGACCTCAATTACATATTGGGAGAGTTGTGGATACTCAGAACTTGGACACAGGAAGCCCAACCGCGCCATCCAGTAGCGATAACTTGCCACACCAGATCCGTGTTAACTCGAGATGTTAGCTTTTAGTCTGTGCATTCTCAGTGAGCAAGATCCAATAATCACAATAGTGTGAAATTTTAGACTTCTTATCACTATGTGCCATTTTTTTTTCTGGGAAGCAGTGTTTGGCAGATAAAGTCTGATTAATACATTCCTCAACCTCCTGCCTACATGTGATTTAGAATGTTCTTTAGGACGGGGAGCTTTCACATGACAAAACAAAAATATTATTTTTATTTTATGTAAATGAGTGTTTGCCTGCATGTGTATTTGTGCACCATGTATGTGCCTAGTGCTGGAAGAGGTCAGAAGAGGGCAGTGGATATACTAAACTGGAGTTTCAGACGGTTATGCGCTGCCACATGGGTGCTTGGAATGGAATCTGGATCCAAGTGCTCTTAACCACTCACCATCTTGCTCGCTCCAAATAAATAATAATAAGGCATTTTATTTACAATCTAGACTATATCGGAATGACAGAACAGATTAATTATGGCATCTTTATACCTCTGCATCGTTACAATTTTTTTCATTCACTTTCAGTGCTTTTCATGTCCCTTTCCCTCAGTTGAAATGGTACTCAGGTGCTAAAAATTTCTCAACCATTTGAGTACCATCGGATAATTATGACTTTACCTAATAACATGACACAGTATTATCCAATGGAAGGGGAGCACAAGTTTACTAAGGGAGGACTTCTAGGAAGATGCTCCCATCTTTTGGGGTCAAAGTCCTCCAACAACTCAACTCTCTGTAATCTTTTATGCAGTGCCACTCTCTGTTGTGCCTGATGCATGTTACAAATCCTACATTGGCAGTTGTCCTTTTGGTATCATATACAGAATATGTGGTCTAAAATGTTATGTACTTGGCTATTAAGTGGCTGTACTGATTCTGTGAGATAAGCGTCCCATAGGGGCGAAGCTGCTACAGCTGGCTTTTATAATCTAGTACCAAACACAACCTGAACAGATACTAATATGCAACACAGACATTTGCACACTCAGGTTGTGACAAGATGATGCTATATTAGACACTTGTCTTGCTGCTGCAGCAAAACTCCAAAGAGAAGCGACTTAAGGGAGGAAGGGTTTCTTTTAGCTCACAGTTTGAGGATAGAGTGCGTTGTGACAGGGAATGTATGACAGAGGAGCAGGGGATGTCTGGACAGTGTCTGCTGTGAGAAAGCAGAGATTGGGAATGCTATGCTCCGCTTGCATCCCCTTTTGGGCAGTCCAGGACCCAGCCCATGGGATGGTACCTCCCTCAGTTAGTGCAGTATTTCCACCTCAACTGAATCCGGATAAGACTTCACAGCCAAGCACAGAGACTCCCCACTTCCTCAACCCTGACGACACCCCCCAAGAACTCTAAATCTCATCAAGTTACCATCACACTCAGGCTTTTACTGGGCCTGTAATTCATTTTCTTGGTTTCTAGTTTTCTGAGTTCTTTATATATTTTAGATATTAGCCCTCTATCAGATGTGGAGTTGATAGAAGTAAAAATGTTTCCCATTCGGTAGGCTGCCACTTTGTCTGAATGGTGGCATTCTTTGCCTTGCAGGAGCTTTGCCCTTTCCTGAAGTCCCGTTTATTATTGTTGAGATCTTATTACCTGTGCTAACAGTGTTCTATTCAGAAAAATGTCTGCTGTGCCAATCAGCTCAAGGGTATTCTCTGCTTTCTCTTCTATCAGGTTGGTGTCTTTGACTTTATGTTGAGCTATTCAATACATTTGGACTTCAGTTCTGTGTAGGTGATAAGTATGGATGGATTTGGAATCTTCTACAGGCAGCCATTCAGTTTGACCAACTACCTGCCTTCGTTCCTTCGTTCGTTCATTCGTTCGTTCGTTCCTTCCTTCCTTTCTTTTTTTTAATATCAAAACTCAGATGTTCATAGGTGTGTAGATTTATGTTTGGGCCATCAATTCTATTCCAATTATCAATGTGTCTGTTTTTATGTCAAAACCATGCTGGTTTTATTACTATAGCTCTGCAGTGCTACTTGAAATCGGGGATGGTGCTATTTTCAACAGTTCTTTCATTGTTCAGGCTTCTTTTAGCTATTCTCGGGTTTTTGTATTTCCATATGAAAATGAAGATTGTCCTTTCAAGATCTGTGAAGAATTGTGTTGGAATTTTGATGGGGATTGCATTAAATTTGTAGATTATTTTTGGTAAGATGGCCATCTTTACTTTATAAATCATACTGGTCCATGAGCTTGGGAGAACTCTTTTAATTTGCTGGTCGGGATTATTAATTCCTTGTGTTTTCTTGAGTGTAGTTAACTTCCTTAGGTTGAAGTTTTCCTTCTAGCACCTTCTGTAAAGTTGGATTTGTAGATAGATACTGCTTAAATTTGGTTTTGTCTTGGAATGCTTTTCTTTCTCCATCCATGGTGATTGAAAGTTTTGCTGGGTATAGTAGTCTGGGTTGACATCTGTGGAATCTTGAGTTTGTAGAACATCTGTCCAGGCCCTCCTGGCTTTAGAGTCTCCATTGAGAAGTCAGGTGTTATTCTAGCAGGTCTGACATTATATGTTACTTGGTCTTTCTCCCTTGCAGCTTTTTATATCCTTTCTTTTTCCCCCCACACATTTAGTGTTTTGTTTATTACATGCTGAGGGGAATTTCCTTTCTTGACCAATCTATTTGGTGTTCCGTATGCTTCTTGTACCTTGCTAGGTATTTCCTTCTTCAGGTTAAGAATATTTTCTTCTGTAATTTTGTTGAAAATGCTTTCTGTGTCTTTGGCATGGGTTTCTTCTCCTTCCTCTTTTCCTATTATTATTAGATTTGATCTTTTCATAGCATCCTAGATTTCCTGGCTATTTTGTTCCAGGAGGGTTTTTACCAACATAATATTTTCATTGGTTATTTGGTAATTTCACATAATGTATCCTGATCACATTCACTCCTCAGTCTTCCCAGGTTCATCCTCCCACCCTTGTGTCCTCCCCTCTGGGGAAAAAAAAGATGAAGAGAAGGAGGAGGAGTGAGAGGAAGAAGAGGAAGAAGAGAAGGAAGAGGAGGAAGAGGAGGAGGAAGAGGAGTTTTCATGGATCCTTTCTTCTGTTTCCTTCAAAAATATTAATTTTATTTTCTGTATGTACTTGTTCACCTGAGTGCATTGATAAGAAACATATGGAGGTCAGAAGTCAGATGGTATTCAAATGGTTGAGAAATTTTTAGCACCTGAGTACCATTTCAACTGGGGGAAAGGGACATGGGAAGCACTGAAGGTGAATGAAAAAAATTGTAATGATGCAGAGGTATAAAAATGCCATAGTTAATCTGTTCTGTCGTTCTGATATAGTCTAGCATATATATATATATATATTTCATATTCTGTGTATGATACCAAAAGGGCAACTGCCAATGTAGGATTTGTAACATGCCCTCAGTCAGCCTGTCTCACATGCAGCATCTCCAAGTTCAGAGTCTCTGAGTGTCTAGGGAGTAGGTGGCTCTCAGCAACTCCCTGCTTCCCTGCTAGGCCATTCTCTCTTAACATCACTGTGAGCGCTCTTGTCTTTTTGAAGCCCTTTAATTTTGTTACTTTAGTGTGTGTGTGTGTGTGTGTGCGTGTGTGCATGTGGGCAAGTATGGGTGCTGAGAATAACTCTGGGTGCTCTTCCTCATGTACAGTCCACCTTTCCCTTGAGTCAGTGTCTCTCACTGGCCTGGGTCTCACTAAGTGGGTTATTTGGGCTGCCTAGTGAACCTCGGGGACCTCCTGTCAGTATCTCCTCACTCTTGGGATTAGAAAATCATGCCACTGGCTTTGTTACATGGACTTTGGAGATCCAAACTCAGGTCCTCAGGCTTGTGTGACAAATGACTTGTCCACTGGGGGCGTCCCTCCAGCCGTATTTTATGGTTTTACGGATGTTTAGGAGACTAGGTAACATGCATGCTAAGCTTTCATGGGTCCTTCCTTCTGTTCCCTTCAAAAATATTAATTTTATGTTCTGTGTGTACTTCTGCACCTGAATGCATCGGTAAGAAACCTATGGAGGTCAGAGGTCAGAGGTCTCAGAACTAGCGTTGCAGATGGTTATGAGGTACCATGTGGGTTCTGGAGACTGAACCTAGTGTTCTGTAAGAGCAGCAAGTGTTCTTACAGGCTAAGTCACCCCTCTAGTCTCCCCATACTTCCTTTTTGTTTTTTCTTATGGATTAAATCATGTCCCCTCAAACTTCATGCACTAAGGCTGTAATCTGCAGTACCTCTGGCAATCTTTCAATATATATATATATATATATATATATATATATATATATATATATATATATATATTTGATCTTAATGTTGAGGTCATACTGGAGTGGGGTGAGCTCCAACCAACCATGGCCAGCATCCTCATACATGGGAAATCTGGGCACAGGAATGCACAGCAGGAACATATATGAAGGTGAACACAGAGACACACAGGAAGAAAGCGAAGATAGACATAGGCACGCACAGGAACCATACACACGGAGGTGGGTGTTAAAGAGCCACAAACCACAGAAAGAGGAAAAGATTCTTCCCTGAATGGACCCCAACCAAATCTTTGTTTTGGCTTCCTGCCTCCAAAATCATGGTAACAATTCTGTTTGCAAGCCACCCAACTCTGCCATGGCAACTCCATAAAGTATGCTTTTTAAAAATCATATTTTGATGGATATATTTCTTTAAGTCACTTCAAATCTTTTAAATAAAAAGGTCGAGAGTTGATGAATAAAAATGCCACCTAGGTTTGAATTACAATCAGCCAGTCTCCTAAGTGTGGCCTGCGAAATGCCACAGCCATGCCTTAACCTAGCCAGTCCCCAGAACTGAACTTCCCACTGGAGATGTGTTTAGTAGTTAACTGCAACAGTTGCCATTGCGATTATAACTAAGTATAAGCTGCACTTTAAGGTTTACTTTAGCATTTGTGTTGGAGAGCTGTCACAGTTTTCTAATGGGATCATTTCATTTGACAGATACTTGGATGTGTGCACCAAGGCAGCGCTGAGCTGGAGCCTTAGCAACAGGAAAGAAAACCTGAGAAAACCAGGGTGAGGTACTCCTCCTCCCTCCCCTCCCCTCCCCCTTCTTCCCTTCCCTTTCCCCTCCCCCTCTTCATTCTCCTCCTCCTCCTCCTTTTCCCCTCCTCTTCCTCTTCTTCCTTCTCCTCTTCCTCAGAATGCTAATAAGTAGCTAGCTACTGGCCTTGTTAAAGGATGCATCTTTGTCTTGGCCCTAGTAAGGAGTTTTACGGTGCTAACACTGTAGGTAGTTGTTTCCCCTGCTAACATACCCTATGAAGGAGATTTTCCCCGAGCTTAAAGACTGGGGGTCCTGCTTTAATTTCTCACCTTAAAGATGTTGTATTAACAACTTATTTTCATTGCTGTGAAAAAAAAAATATCCAGCAGGAGCAAGTCAAGGGAGGTTTGGGCTTTGTTTGTTTGTTGTTCTGTGCTCATAGCATAAGGGGAGATATAGTCCATTGTGGTGAGCAAGGAAGGGGGAGGGAGGGACTGCAAGGCAGGTGGTTACATTGTGTCTGTAGTCACGGAGTATAGTGGAGAGATGGACACTGGTGTTCAGCAGGCTTTCCCAGTTTCCCCTTTATCTTTGGAGATTCTCCCCTGTCCGTGGGACGATGCCACCCACACTCGGGAACAGGTCTTCCCTCCTCAGCCAAGCCTTGCTCTACACACCTTCACACTGTCGGTCACATAGGTGAGTCTCAAAAGCTGATTTCCAATTCAGTTAAGCTGGCAGTGAAGATAAAGTATCACAGATGTCACATGTGGCCTGATAACACAGTCACTGGTCGAGTGACATTTGAGGTATATATCTTTCCTAAACAGAAAGTAATCTAATGAAAAGTTGACCTGTGTGGTCACCTCACTATGGTAGCTCCCCCCCCCCCCCCTCTGCTGCCAGGAGGGTGATCTCTGGGAAGAGATGAGAGGGCCAGAGAGCAATCTGTGAGAGCATGCATCCCAGCCTTTGGCTGTGCAGCTGTGGCCATTTGCATAGGTCTAAGCTATTTATGACTCTGCACATTTGCCCTAAAGGAACCATCTCATTTTCGGATGGCAGTTGCCCACACTGTTCTGGCTGCTGCTGGGGTTTTCCAGAGGCCACTACACTGCCACATCACCTCTGAGCGTCTTCCCCAAGTTCTTTATGCTTCTGTCCCTCCCATGTGCCCAGGTTTCGCTCTGACTAGTTCACTCCCTTAGCAACTGTGTATCTCAAACCTCTATGGGCCAGACCTTGTTCAAGGTTCTTGCATTGGGAAGACATGCGTGTTGTAACTTCCTGCTTCCAGGGCTCTGCAGACTCTGGCCGAAGACCATCAAAGTTCAGATTCTTGGCTTCTGCCGCTCTTGCTACTTTCTCACTGCTCAGTTTTCCCCACAGGGGGTTTGTACCCTGAAGGCTTTTTTCCCCCTTTCTTTTCTTAGTTATCAGACTTTATAGTACTACTGCACCTGCTCAGGAAACTCCCTGTAGCCTGCCTTCTGACTTAGAGAAACTCTGACGTCACCAGTCACTCACACCTGCTCCCCTCCCCAACAAGAGGTGAGTACTTTTCTAGAGTTTCATTTGTTTAGTTTTTAATGTGATAATTGTATGTGTGTGTTTTGTGTGTGTGTGTCCCAAATACCTGCATGTGTCTGAACATGGTGCTTGGCTTTCCCTCAGGTCTTCAATGTGCCCTGTTCTGCTTTCTTCTAATATGAGTCTAATATGGCTTCTTGCCCCCATCTCCCCACTCTTCCCTTACGCTCCAGAAACCCCAACTAATCCTGACTCTACCTTCTTTCTGGTTCTTAATCCAACAGATTCCAGGCCAGTGTGGTCTCTCCTGTCTCTGGATCTGTGGCTTGGTGGGTGGCATTGCACTTTGTGCCGTGGACCAGGAGTGTTACTTTGTTATAGCATAGTTTGGTTTGTCATGTAGACCGGCACTATTCCAGGTGCTTAGAGGCGATGAGAAGCCCCTCCCTGTTGTATCTGTGAAGACTATGTTAGGTTTTATCCTTTTGTTTCAGCTAGGTGGCTTTTGTTTGGGGCGTGGCTGGGAGCTTGGCCGTAAAGTTCTTGTCCTCCCTGCACTCCTTTGTACTGCAGACGACTGAGTCCAAATGGTTGAGGTCCCTGGGATCCTGGGTCAGCTGGTTTGAGGACAGGTTTGTCCAGTGGAGAACCCAAAGGGGAAATGGACAGGAACTGGATGGGAACTGGACTGGAACTGGAAGATAGGAAGAAGAGAGAGCTGAATCTTTCCTTGACTTTCTTTTCTCAGCATCGATGACAGCACTCTATGGCTCCAGAACCTAGGACAAAGCCCCCCCCCCCCCCCCCCCCCCCTCCAGTAATCACAGAATCTCATAGCACCTTCAATTTCCCCTGCCCTTCACATTTGGATGGTATCTCTCTGCTCCTGCTAATTTCTGGGTGGCTTCGACACCCTCTGATAGCAGCTTAGCTTTGTTGAGTCCTGAAAAATCAAAACAGGTTTTTTTTTTTTTTTTTGGTTTTTGATTGGCCCAAGGCTGATATGTTCCTCAAGAGAGACCATAGCTGCCTTCATAGCCTTAACCTGGATGAGGTGCTATCCTGTTCTGTCTCAGGTAATCTATAGGTTAGAAGAATGTCCGGCTCATGGATAAAAAGAAATGCCCCTGTATGTGAGCAAGTACTGATCATTGAAGACCATCTTGGAGACCTTCTTCCTTTTCTTCCCTTTCCTCTCTCCTCTCCGTTCCTCCCCCCCTCCCTTCATTTCTTGCCTTCTTTCTCTCCTTTGGTCCATCTTTCTGCATGTATTGGCAGGATTTAATTTCAGATGGATTTCCTAAGACAAATTACTTCTCCGAGGGTCTCACATATGTCCTCTCTCTTGGGACCGTCAGCAAGCAACACATCTGGGTGTCTCTGAGTTTGTCTGAGAACTAAACATGTACAGCTCTACGCCTATGGAGGTTAACCTTGGCATTTTATATTCTAAACGTGAAAGTGATTTTTGAGCGCAGCCCATCAGTAAGGGGCTTGCTGGAGTAACCACAGTCACCAGTCGTTACAGAGACCATTAAAATCAGTCACCAGTTGTTACAGAGACCATTAAAATTAGCGAGGCTTGTTCCGCCCCGCTTCTCTCATTCACCTGAGATTGATCCTAAAGGAAGTATTTTGTTCACGTTCTGTCCCAGCTTCTTCAGTGTGTCCATTTCTCTCGGGGATGAACTGGATGGTGAAGGAAGGGACAACAGACGGCAGGCAGTGTGACTTCCTCAAAGATCGTCACCCCTTTGGAAATGCACAGTCTCCCCTTTCCCCAATGTCACTGAATCTCTTAGTGCTGTTGGCATGAGATCCAACTTATGGGCCACTCTCCACCATGATGGCAACCTTCCTCCAACATGCCACACTGAGCTGTGGGGTACTACGCTGCATTGCTCAAACAGGAGAAATGAACAGAGGTTGCATAGACCGTCCTTTTCCCCAGATGTTGAGAGCTGCTGTTTTTTCTTCCTCTGAGGAAGTATTCTCTATTTCTATTCTAGTCTTTGGGGAAAAAAACGAAACAAGAGACCAGAGGGAGTGAGAACTTGTCATCGCTGATTTCTTTATAGGTGCAGGGGCCATTGCATACTATTTTTTGCTGTAAATACTCTGGATACCTGCACACAGCAAGAGGCACCCAGGTGTCTGCCAAAAGGAATATGATTCTGCCCTCCGTTGTGTTTTTCAACAGTGTGAAAAGGTGCCAATTTTTAAAACTGAATTTTAAATGTTATCACCATACCCGATGGCTTGTCCTTCCTGCTCCCTCAGCAGGGACCTCTTTTTAAGCAGCCATCCTTGAGTAGCAAGGCCTGGGGAGCACAGCCTTCACTGTGTTCTAAGGGAGATGAGGGAAGGGAGGATGAGGGTTATGGGAAGGGGCTGTGGAGCTCTGAAAGTGAGCCGGAACCCTGCACCCAGGGCAACTCACAACAAGCAGAGCAGGAATTTCCGTGGTGATTTTGCACACTTTCATGCCTAAGCCACAGTGCTTCTGCACATGTGTTCCATATGTTTGTTCATCCTGAACTTAGCTTCCAGCTGGGACTTGCTCAGGAACGACCTGTGACATTTTTCATATTCGCACATGGAACTGGCCTCTGCTTCGCCACCACTTCATGCCCTGTTGTCATTTTACAAGGTAATCCCAGTGGGTCCCAGTGAGTGGAAAGAACCAATGTAAAGACAGAGGCCAATTGTTGTAAAAGGTCACAGCTGCTTTCACCAGTTGTAGTAGGACCGGTGGAAAGGTACCATAGCAATGAAAATGAAGTATCTCAAGAGGTGGGAACAGGCACCCTGTGTCCCATAGCCTGTTCAGATTTGCAACCATTCTTTGCATCCAGTCTTAATGCTGGAGGGGGTAGGACTGGGAACTGGAGAGTGTGTTTGCTTTGGCTGAAGGAGACATTTTAAAAACAGGCTAAAAATAGGGAGAACAGGAAGGCACCCATGCCTTTATCAAAGGAAAGTATGCCGGTTACTAATATTGAGCGCTGCATTCTTCCAGACTAATGGAAGTTAATGGAAACATTGCTCCTACCGGCTTGGTGAGACCAGAGGCAGTGGCAGTGACTGGGTGCCTGGGGTGGGAACTGTCTTGAGAAGGATAACTTAGGAGATGGATGAGCTTCCCTGAGACTGTTCTGGACCCATACCGCACTAGATGGCTTTCTGTTCCAGAAGCCTCCTGCTTTAGATGTAGGCCTAACCCAGCCCTGAACAGCTGAGAAACAACTGAGAGGTCCCTTTTGTCACAAAGGTGTCCACTGACCCTCCTGTGAGCAAGCAAACAGAGCCCACCATTTTTGGAAGAACCGGCTGTGCAGGTCTCACCTCTTCCGTTAGCGAAGTCAGGGAGAGACTTTGCACAAGCCAGTATACTGGAGCCAAGTTACAGGCATAATTGGAAACATTTGTAAAATCAACAGACTCTCTCTATATATACATATATACATATATACATATATTTATGTAGACAGTTCTCTTGACATTGAGCTTGAAGCTGAAATGTATATGAGGATCAGGGAAAGAGATCCTATTTACTTTAACTTTGGGTGACTTGTATTTTCCACCAATAAAAGAAGACGTGTGTTTTTGTAGTTAAAGGCATGCATTCTCCACAGTATTGGAACACTGCTTTTCAAGAAGAGAGCTTATTAATAACTACTAGCAACAACAACAATAATAACAATAACAATCAGCTAGACAATCTGGATACCTGTGTTCTGTTCTGGCTCTGACACTAGGCAGTAGCTGTGTGACCTTGGCTAGATCACTTAGCCTTTCTTAACTTCAATTTCCTGCTCCGAAACCTAAAGCCATTGGCATGGGCCAGTGAGTATCAAGCTGGCATCCTCGACTCATTAGAAATCACAAAAGCAACTCAGTGAGTTGAAATTAAAATTCAAAAGAATAGAATAGAAAGCGTTGCGATGCATACTGTGTTGTGCGGCCCATTATTTCTGAAAGTGTTCGTTTCAGATCCGCATGCACAGGTGTGCCTATATGTATGGCTGCCAGGTGAAAACTTTGCTTCAACTCTGGAGTGAAGTTTAAGAGTTTGAATGCACTTCAAGAGAGTACCCCTGGGTCCCCTCAGGTTCCAAGCTGGGTTCCCTGAAGCAGTATCCTCTCCATGCATGTTAGGATCTAGGACAAACTGCTCAGGGCAGGACTGAAAAGAAAGTGGAGCCTGCAGGATCTGGAGGGAGGGCTCAGCTACAGAAGGGCGCCCTCCAGAGAGGGAGCACGTGCTCTATTGCGTGTTCAGCCGAGGCCATGGAGGAGGGAGGGCCTCCGGTACCTCAAGGCTGCATTTCGGAGGGTTGCTGAGACCTCTGTAGCAATCATCTCTCTGTCCATCCTCCCCTCTCCCCTCCACTGTCTCTCTTCTCACAAGGGCATTCGCAGGGAGAAGCAACAAGCGGTTACCTCAGTGGTCTCACACACAGAGGAAAAAAGACCCCAAGATCAACCATCAGCACTGCCCCTAACCAGCCTTCTGTAGAACGCAAACAGTCAGCGAGTGACTGACAACCTGGACACCATGCATCTGGAGAGAAAAAAAAAAAAAAAAAAAAAAAAAAGCCAAAACAAGCCAAAACAAAACAAAAGACGTATTTCTCACGCAGATCATTGTCCTGGTTCCTCTGTTCTGGAAGAGATTTTGTCTTGATGGAAACCGTTCACCACAGTTAACAATATACATCTTGCAACTAGACTAAGCAACAGCTTTTGTGAATGCCAAACGAGTCTCTTGTTCCACGTTATAGGTGTTGGCCTGCAAGGCGGGGAGATGAGTGTCTTTCTTGCTCTCCAATTTTCTTTCTAAATCGGATGAAAGAGGTCAGTGTTCGCTCATCTTTCCTAACAGTGTGAAACGGTATCTTTCTCCTACTGACTCCTGGGCCTGATGAGTTAGCAATGGGCCTAGGGATAAATGAGTGGTGTCAACCCCCTGTGGCGGGGCTGGAGGAGGAAGACTTGCCGGAAGTGGGTCCTGAAAGAGGAAAGCAGTGACTGTTACCTGGTGAGTGGGCACGTCTGGATTCCATGCAGGAGGAGCAAAGGCCAAGTGTCTGGAACATTCTGAGCTCTGAGAAATTTGACAGTTTCTTACTTCTTTTGGGGGTGGGGTGGGGTGGGGTGGGGTTGGGGTTTGATGACTATGACTGTCATAATTGAAGTCCCATTCACAAGAAGTAATTGGATCAGTATTGCCTTCACTTATGCTCGCTATGTTTAACAGTAGAAACCAGAGGAGTGATTCCCTCTGCTGACTGGGCTGACCTGAACCTGGCTGCTCTAATGTGAGATTGAGCAACTCCTGACAAATCAGATATTTTACTAGGAGCTTCACAGATTGTGGAGAGACAGCATTAGGGAATGTGAATGGTTAGGGCAGATTGTAGGCCCTTGTACTGTTTGAGAAAAACAAACCTCTTTTCATTTAGAAGCTCTTAGAAAGTACCATCAGGTTGAGTACTCTGCATTTGAAATGATACTGCCCCAAAGAGGGAACATGCACTTTGGTAAGGGTGAACTTTGTTCAGAAGGATAAACAATTCAAGAGGTAAATCAGCTTGGTGTTGGTTGAGGTATATCATACAAAGAGAGGAGAACCTGGAGTTTATGGCCTAACTTAGTCTTAAATAAGATGGTTCTCTATATAGAACATCTCCACAAAGAATACCAGGTTGCAGTATATATTTAAAGGCAAAATAGATTTCCCCCCTCCCCCACCCCTTACTAAACTGTTGTCAGTCAGGGTATGTTCCCTTACTAAACTGTTGTCAGTCAGGGTATGTTCCCAACAGTTTTAGCACTTCTTGGGGAGTTCTCCTACCCTATAAAGATTCTTACAGTTTCACAGAAAAGGATCTGCGAAGCTGATCTGCAAGTTTGTCCTTCACTCCCTTTTTACATTCCGGCATTGCAGTTATCCGGCCACCAAACATTTACAGGAAGCCTTCACAATCTGCTCTCTGAAGGATATGATACATCCTGTCCTAAGAGTCCTGTCCCCAGGGAGCCTACAGTCCTGGGCACATCAAGGACTACAGACAAAGACTAGGTGCATGGGGTGTCAGGTTGTGAGCTGTGAGGCAAGGAGTGTGGTGGGTTCTGAGCGCTGGGGTGGTGTGTCCCTCCACACACATCTAAACATGCTGTCTATTCTATTTTAAAGTGAAGGGAGAGGCGCTGGAGAGGGTTCAGTAGTTAAGGGTGCTTGCTGCTCTCCACGGGCCCCAGGTTCAGGTGTAGGCACCCACATAAGAGGCTCGCAGCTGCTTGTGAACATGAGCGTCAGCGAGAGCCAATGTCCTCTTCTGCCCTCTGTAAGTACTTAGCTCATGNAAAAAAAAAAAAAAAAAAAAAAAAAAAAAAAAAAAAAAAAAAAAAAAAAAAAAAAAAAAAAAAAAAAAAAAAAAAAAAAAAAAGAAAGCTGTGGTGGGAGAGTGAAATAGCCTGACATTGTCAAGGGATTCCCTTGTGGCTTGTAAATGTAAGGTCTGTGTTTTCTCATGTGGACAGTTTTACACATGACGTCTTGGGCGAGCCTGTACCCTGAGAGGACAGATTTGAAAGCCACAGGACTCTTTCGTCTAGCCCTGATCATCTACTTCCTATAGTATAATAATCTTCACTGAACAGATCTTACAGAACACTCTATTTTGTATAGAACCTTTAGGAAAACCTTTCCCAGGGGCAGGGCTGTTTCAGAGGAGTCGGCAAACAAGCATGTCTGAGCTACTTCAGAGCTTAACTTCCTTATGCTCTGCTACTTGATTACACTGAGCAAACACATGAGATAAGACAGGCTCACTGTGTTCAGTCACTCTATGTTCCCATGTGGAACGCCACTTACTGCCCCCTTCCTCTGTTTAAACTGCACAGGCCATGGGGCATCCTTTGGGGAGTAATTTTGACTCTTGGACTTATATAGAACTGGCCATTAGCTCAGTGAGAGGCCTCAAGGGGAGGGGCCATGGGTGAATGTAGACAATTCTCTTGCTTTAAGAAAGACTCCTACATGATAAGTTCAAATCCCAGCATCTACATGGTGGCTCACAACCATCCGTAACGAGATCTGGCACCCTCTTCTGGAGTGTCTGAAGACAGCTACAGTGTACTTACATATAATAAATAAAATAAATAAAAAGAAAGAAAGACACCTACATAAGCTTGTCTTCTCCCTTCCACCGATAGCATCATCTCTAATGGAACCCACACTCAGCTATTATAATTACCTAACTTCTTGGTTGAAGCCTTAAAGTGATCCATTGCTCATCCACCACTCCGTTCTGCCGGATGGTCTTTCTATCTGTCCTGTTTCCCTAGCTCCTTCACTCATATCAGATCTACTGTGCTGAGTTTTATCTGAAGCTTATAAACCCATTTCAAATAGAATTTGAGCTTACAATGTGGCCCCAGGATCATCCTGCATGGTTCTAATCTTTGTAGAGAAAACCTTACCGACAGGCTTCCATGCCTTTCTTCATATACAGGGCTATTTATATATGTATGTATGTATGCATTCATGCTAGCTTTAATCTGTACATTATAAGTAAAGAACGGTTGCTTATACTTTCTAACTGCCACTTTATTCCCTTTCATGGTATATACTTGAATTACCCTATTAGCCCATCTCTGTTGCATGGCTGTAATACAACTCTTAAAACAGAACGAGGCCATAATGAATTGCTGTTTTGTAGGTCAAAAGGGTCAAATATCCATGATTTGATATGGTTTTACGTAGTTTGAAACCCACTTATTGAGCTAAAGTCTCAAGTGTCTGAAGTGAGTATTAAGCCAATTTCCATGGGAGATTAAAACACTCGGATGACGTAGATTGTCCTTGGCATGTGGTGTGTGTGTGCCACAGCATAGGCACAGAGGAAAAGTAAGGTGTCCTTCAGGGGCTTGGTGTGTGTGTGTAGCCGGGAGCAGCTGTCTGGATGGAAGCTGGGAGGGATCATGCTTTAAAATGGTAATTCCTCACACCACTGTAGGTAGTCTCTTGAAGCCCAGAGACCATGAAACTCCAACACTAAGAACCTTTGGTTTCTCACTGTCTGTTCAGACAAGGTCAGTCTTTCTACTGGGCCCCATCCACCTGATGTCACTGCTCGTTTCTTGTGTCTATAATACTTTTCCATCTATTTCTGTCATTCCTTCCCTTTGATATTTTTTTTCCGTTTCAAAAGGGGTTGAGTGAAGTGGTTAAGAGTGGTCACTGAGGCCTGTCTTTTGGGTTCAAATCCAACTGTGTAGTTCCTGGAAGGCCAATGAGTTGCTGAGAGCCTCAACTTACCTGAGAGTAAAAGAGAAACAATGTTTGTGCACCATCATAGAATGGTTGCTATCGTTTGGATTTTAAGTGGTCCTCAAAAGCCCCTTCAGTATTGGCTTTGTGTTACAGAGTGGTAACTCTGGGAAGGGGTGGGACCCTTAGGAAGTGGAGCCCAGTGAGCAGACTTTAGACTATTGTAAGTATGCACTCAAAAAGGTTTTGGGGATCCGGGCTCCTTCCTATTTGTGATTTTGCTTCATTATCATGATTTGAGCACATCATTCCACCATGTACTCCCTGACACTGTCATCTAGCACTCCTATCAGAGAGCCAAAGCCTCTCATTCATCCAGTCACAGGATAGAACCCCTACATGTGCCCAGATCTTCATTCATTATAGGTTAATCATCTTAGTTTCTGACTTACACAAGCGTGTATGTTTATTACTCAACAGATGCCATATTTCACAACTTTTGTATGTTCAATCTCATTCATCTTCAAAGGCTCCAAGCAAGGTCCCCATGCTTCCCCCAGAGTGACCTGAGGTAAGTGCTCCTTCCTTCCTCTGGTGTCTTACTTTCCTATTGCTGTGATATAACACTATGACCAGGGCAATGCATAGAAGAAAGAATTTATTGGGGACTTATGGTTTCAGAGGCTAGGAGTCCAAGGTCACCATGCTGAGGAACATGGCGGCAGATGGGCAGACATTGTGCTGGAACAGTAGCTGAGAGCTAACATCTTGAGATAGAACTGTGAGGAAGAGAGAAGTAGGTGGTAGTGACGAACGTCTGCAGTCCTAGATCCCAGCCCACGGAATGGTACCTCTCTAATTTAGGTGGTCTTCCTACTCTATACTAATTGAGACATGCTCAGTGATTTTTAGATCATGCTACATTGAAAATCAAGATGAACCATTGGTGGCATGGCTGAACTCAATCTCCAGCTCCTCCTCCTTGCCTGGACATTCATTTAACCCTCTGGTCACATGGTTGGTCCTTTCATGGTGACAGTCTTCTCTATTCTAAGCCATCAGCTACTTGGGTGTGGTCAAGCAGCCTACTACAGACAATAAGCAACTTCCTTATTGTGGAACAGAAGTTCTATCAGTTGAATAACTTGAAGAAGTTCTATCAGTTGAGAAGTTCCATCTTTGAATTTTCTCCAGAAATTAGTATAATGCTTTGTATACAATACACACTCATCATCTTGGTTTGCTTCTCTGCTGCTGTGCTAAAATGCTGACCAAAAATGATTTGAAGAAAAACCTTTATTTCAAACTTTACACTTGATTGTCTGTCATCAAGGGAAGCAAAGACAGGAACACAGGCAGGAAACTGGAGGCAGGAACTGATACAGAGGCCATGGAGCAAAATTATTTACTGGCTTGCGCCTCCCACACCCCCCATGGCTTGTTCGACTTACTTTCTCAGGGCACCCAGGATCACTTTTCCTGTGGTGGCATCATCCACAGTGGGCTGGTCTCTCTCACACCAATCAGTAAGAATATTCCCCACAAACATGTTTACAGGCCATTCTGAGGGAAGTAATTCCATAACAGATGTTCCTTTTTCTTCAAGGTGTCTCTAGTTTGTGTAAAGTTGACAAAACTAACCAGCACGCTTGTGTTTATAGAAACAATGATGAAAGTTGGGCTTTAGGAATTTAATACCAGCAACTTACATCCGATTGTGGAGACTATTAAAACAACTGAAGGAGGACCGATGTGTTTCATTAACTCTCAATAATCCATCGATAATTAGTCTGATAAGGTTCAGGCCCCCTCCTCCCGGCCATTCACCTGTGCATTGGTTTCCCGTGTGTTTGAGGGACTCACCCTCTGCGATGTTAGAGGAAGCTTCAAGAATGAACAACTTGAACATCCTCATAGGTTTGATTAAATTGTTGTTGACAATGTCTGAGTAGTGCTATTGATGGTACTCTCATGGGAGCACATACTCACAGTATAACACGGGGACTGGGGAAGCACAAGTGAAATGGTTGCTGAAACCAGCGTTGGATGAGAGATCTCTTTATACTTCTGTGCTGGATACTTTTTACATCAACTTCATGCAAGCTAGAGTTATCTGAGAGAAGGGAATTTCAATTGAGAAAATGTCCCCATCAGATTGGCTTGTAGACAAGCCCTTGGGCCAGTCCATTTGTGGGTGGTACTACCCAGGACCCATTGTTCTTGACGCTATAAGAAAACAGTCTGAACAAGCCCTGGAAAGTAAGCTGTAAGCAGCACCCCTCCATGACCTCTGCATCAGCTCCTGCTTCCAGGTTTCTGCCCTGTTTGAGTTCCTGTCCTGACTTCCCTCAGTGATGGGATATGGGAGTATAAGCTAAAATAGTCCCTCTGCTCCCCAAGCTGCTTATTTTCACTGTCTTTATCACAGCAATAGAAACCCTAAGTTAACCCCTACACAATTTTATATCTATTTTGTAGAATATATCGAATTCTTTTCTTTTTGAGTTCTGGCAATTTTTCATTGCAAAAGATTTTTTTTCCAATTTTTTTTCAATTACTCGTCTCTGTGTACCTATGAGTACAGGTGACCACAGGGGCTAGTTAGAACAAACTAACGCCAAGCTAGAGTTATGGGTGTTTGTGAACCCCTGAATGTGAGTTCAGTCTTCTGTAGAAGCAGTGTGTGTTCTTTTTTTTTTTTTTTTTCAAGACAGGGTTTCTCTGTATAGCTCTGGCTGTCCTGGAACTCACTTTGTAGACCAGGCTGGCCTCGAACTCAGAAATCCACCGGCCTCTGCCTCTCGAGTGCTGGGATTAAAAGCGTGCGCCACCACGCCCGGCTAGAACGTTTTTTAAAAGTTAACAACAACAACAACAACAACTTCATTTCCAAAACTGAGGGTCTCTTACAAAGTGGCTTGTAAAGGGCCATTCCTCCTTAACTAGTGAGTGTTAAAAGCCTAGCTCTTCACCCAGTCCGAGGGAGCATCTATGGCGTTACATCTCCACAGAGAAATGCTAGTAGCAGGATGCTGGATATGTGGATACTCCTAAGACTACCATCCTCTCACCTCCCTTTCTATCATGAACGCACTTGTTGAGGTATAACGCAGTGAGCACTTAGGTGCATAGATATTCCTTCCAGCTTTACAGTCAAAGCCTAACCAGTTGCATCTAGCTTTGCGCTCCCTTCTCTCATGCTCCTCTCTCCGAATGCCACCCCTAACCGCTTCCCTAGATGTTCTTCTCACTATTTTCCTGCTTTGCTTCCACATTATGAATGCCTCAAACACATTTAGTTTTGCTCTTGGTTGAGCTTTATATGGATAGTAAAGCGTCTGTGGTCTCTGGAGACCCTCTCCCTGCTCTCTCCCGTCACGTTTCTGAGCTCCAGTCATGATGGTATGAAGAGCTGCCATTCAGGTTTGCTGTTATTTAATGCCCTGCTCTGGGAAGAAATGCCAGCAGCCGTTGTCCCACATCATCCATGTCTGTTTTTGATTCCAGATTTGTGAGTTTTGGCTCACCTGGTGAGAATAAAATATTTGATTTGAATCTTTTTTTCTTTTTCTTCTTTTTTGAGACAGGGTCTCACCATGTAACCTAAACTGGCTGTAACTTGCGATCCTCCAGTCTCAACTTCCTGAATGCTCTGATTATAGGTCTGAAGCAACATGGCTTCACTGAAGTTTTAACTTGCATTTCCTTCTCACGGACAAGGATTAATGTCTTGATGCTTGTTCGCCATTTGATTTTTTCCCCCCTTCTTTGCAGTGCCATTTGGAGGGCATTTTTTTTGGTCTCTATAAGGCTAGCATTTTATCTATAGGGCTATCTTTTTCTTACTACAAGATTACTTTTAATAGCAATGTTTCATCTTTGTCTTTAGTGATATTTAAATTTTTTAGAAGTATTGCATTTAGAACCAGAAAGATATTTTTCAAATATATCAATTCTTTCCCTCACATTCCCTCAGATTTACCCAAGAGGAAACAGAGTGGGAAGGCTAAGGTAACTGGACTGCTGCCATAACTCACAGTTTGCAGCCATACAGGGACTAAGGCTAGCGCCTGGGTTTTCTAGACCCCACTTCAACTCTTTTGCTATTGTACTTAATGACCTATTTTTTTTCTTTCTTTCACTTGTTTTTTGATTGTATAGACAGAGTTTCTCTGTGTAGCCCTGGCTGTCCTGGAACTCACTCTGTAGACCAGGCTCCACTCAAAGTCAAGAGATCTGCCTGCCTCTGCCTCCTGAGGACTAAAGGTGAGAGCCTCCACTGCCCAGCCACATTTCATTAAACTTTTTAAAGTTCATGGTAATTTAATGAAATTTAATGTTCATGGTAGGAAAAGAGGAAAAGAAGAACATTTTTAAAATGAGGAAAATTTAAACCCATTTTAATTGTTCCATCTGCCAGATGCACAGTCGGAGTTTCCTCCAGGTGATACTAGACAGAGTCACCTTGGAACACTTGCTCTGTGACAACTACCACGTAGTGCTTACTATACAGATTATGTTTAGCACGATGCTAAACATTTACATATTTTATCTCACAACCCTCTAATAGGGATTATCACCATTACCCTGAATGTGGCAGGCGATCCAAAGATATTTATTTGCATCCTTTATTCATTTCTTTTTCTTTATCTTATCTTTTTCTTTTCTTTTTTCTTTTCTCTTCCTCTTTCTTTCTTTCTTTCTTTCTTTCTTTCTTTCTTTCTTTCTTTCTTTCTTTCTTATTTTCTTTCTTTCTTTCTTTCTTATTTTCTTTCTTTCTTTCTTTCTTTCTTTCTTTCTTTCTTTCTTTCTTTCTTTCTTTCAGATAGGGTCTCATTTTATAGCCCTGGATGGCCTCACACTCACAGAAACCCTCCTGCTAGGTCTAAGGGGAGTGGTACCACAGGCCCAGGTGTTTGTATCCTTATCCCAGGGACACATGATTATGTCATGTTACCTGTTTCATGACATAGGAAATATAAGGTTGCAAACAGATATAAGTTTGATATTCGGTTGACCTTAAAATGTGGAGATTATCCACAATATCCCTATCTGGGCTTAACATGATCTCCAGGGTAAAGGAACTGGAGTAGAGGACTCAGTGTCAGAGGATTGAGACATGGGGAAGAGTTGCCTCCATTGCTGGCCAAACACTGAGGAAATGTGAGCAGCCTCTAACTGACTGGGATTCACTCCAGGAGTTCTCAGAAGGAAATATAGTGAGTACTGCAGATATCTCCATGTTAGCTCAGTAATGGCTACGAGCCCCGATGATGGCTAACATGGTGATATCAAGAGAATCTTGAGTTACGGGCGATGACTCTTGATTATCCAGGTGACCTGATCCCAGCATGAGCGCAAAGCTGCTTCCTGTAAAGAGTCTGGGGGGGGGGTCAAAGTGGGAGAAGAAATGATCAAAACAGAGATCAGAACTCTGCACCACCCAACCTCGTAGCCAATGGGTCCAAGATGTCTTCTGGGAAGATAAAGAGGTGGGTTGCCCTTGGAGGGAGTGAGTCCTGACCCTTTTCTTACACAGCAAAACCCTCTTTGGTCTTCTAGTACCAGTTCTTGTAAGATACAAAGTAGTGCTACTTCAAGCCTATAAATTTGTGTGCTTTCCACAGGCCACAGGAGACCAACTTACTTAGTTTAGAGCCGATGTAGACCTAGCTAGTGATGAAGATGAGATTTCCCAGAGTTCATTTCCTGGGTCATTGGGACACACCCCTGCACAGATGGAGGTTCCTGTGACACGCATATGCACAAGTGCAAACATCACCACTATGACACATCTGCACCCCAACGAATACAAAGCCACTAGTGTATTTTCTGTGATAGGTTTCATGTTGCTAGGTTGTTTCCAGTGCTTGTTTCAATGGTACAAAATGCAAGCAATGGATTTCTTTTTAAGTAATAGTATTTTTTTTTAAAGAGACACTCATAGAATAAGAGAAGCTGGATCAAAAAAAGAGTGTACTGTGGAAAATAGCCAAATCATTCTCCAAAAAGATTGCAATGAAATGTAATTTAAAACAAAGACAACTAGAATTGGAATGAGCTGCTTCTGCTTCTACAACGCTCTTGGTATTAATCCATTTTCATATCTAAGATCCACATTCAACATAATTATGCTCTTGTCTTTAGCTATATTATCCCTTTCTTCTGTAGAATCATAGTTAGAGAGGGGATTCAGAAATCACCTCAAGTTACCATTTTTTTTTTGTTTTGTTTTTGTTTTTGTTTTTGGAGACAGGGTTTCTCTATATAGCCATGGCTGTCCTGGAACTCACTTTGTAGACCAGGTTGGCCTTGAACTCAGAAATCCGCCTGCCTCTGCCTCCTGAGTGCTGGGATTAAAGGCGTGCGCCACCACGCCCGGCTTCAAGTTACCTTTTACCTTCAAGTTACAGGTAAAAGCCAAGAGGCTGGCGAGGGTGAAGAGATTTACCTGGGCTCATCTAGTGGGAATGCCTGGAGGACCCACATGCTCCACTCAGGTTCAGAGCCTACCTCCATCGGCTGCAGTGGTCATCAAGGCCAGCCCCTAAGCAGTGATGCTTATTCATCTGTTTCATCTGTTTTCCCCTTTGAAATTATGTGAAAAATCTGTTGTCTTTTTAAACAGAGGCATATTGGGGGACAGAAGGGTAATACGAGGCCAGATAGCAAATACTAAAAGATAAACTCTACGCATGTCCAAGCAAGCCTATTTTCTTTTGCTCAGTGTGAAATGTGGCAAACCTATGGCTGAGAATAATTCCAGATCATCTAGTGTTTTACATAAGAGTTCTCACATGAATGGATAATAGGACATTTGCAACTGTCACCTTTTGTTTTGCCTAACTTGGTTCTGGTACACCCCAGGAGCTTGGCATCTGATGTTCACAAACATAGGTCAACCCCCTCCCTGTCTGTGAAGCAAACAATGAAATAGGAAAACGCATTGCCATTCTCTGACTGACCTCAATCGCTGAGGGTGGACCCTGCGCGTTACATCAGCTGGCTGGCTCCATTACACTGCCCTGCGCTGTGCTTGAGCTACTGAAATATTGATTTTTTTTTTTTTTAACAGAGCGGCGCGCACACACACACTGAAAAAAATCAATATTCCAGCTCACACACATCAGAACCTGCGGCAGAGCCGGGACCAACTCCGAGGCCCAGAGAGCACTGCTGGCAGACCTTGGCAGAGCAGGGGGTGGGAGGCCGGAGGAGACAATGCCTGGTGGAGCCCCCCACCCCCACCCCAAACCCGGAAGGGTCAGATAAACACGCAAGTGTTCAAATGGAAAGATCCCTGAGGATAAACAGTTGGAAGGAGCAAGGATTTATCTTTCCATAGGGGGAATGGGGGAGAAGGGACGAGTAAATTAAGAAGACAGGATGGGAAGAATTTTCCAGGTAAGAATCTTCCCATGAAAATGTATCTTTCATTTTCTGTATCATCCAGCCACACTTAAGATGGAAAAATATATGATACAGACGTTTTATCACAAAGAAAAACCAGGCCTGCTCTGAGAAATATCTATGTTTTAAAAGATGCAGCTCGTTTCTTCGGTGGCCAGAGGCTGTGGTTTTCACAATAACCTGGGCTCTACCTGTACATTGACACTGCTGTCTTCTTTGGGGAGGGAGGAGGGAAGGAAGACATCTAGTCATGTGGCCTCTCATCAATCCCTTTCTTCTACAAAGCACGCCTCCCTCCATGCCTTCCTCCATGCGTGCTTGGGGAACCACTGACAGATCGTGGATATGGACAATTCTGAGCACCTTGAGTTATACCTCCTTCGGATTCAGGAGACCTTGACTCCAGGTTCCATGTCCCCCTATGCTCCCCACCCCCTGTGCCTAATGTCCAGCAGGGGTCAGAGCAGACAGACCGACCTTTGGGTTTGTCCCTGTAGGCGGTACAAAACTGCTATTTTTGATACTTTCAGGTAGCTCTTGGCCTTTTCTTACTTACAGTGGGCAATGGGCAGCTAATTCAAAAGGATGGCTTTTTAACTTTGATGAATTCTTGATTTAGCTTTGTTCTAGAATTCTCTTACCGAGAATTCCTCTCTCAGTTCTTGTAACACTCAGCCCCGGGGGAGGCAAAGTGTCCTCAAGGATTCCATTTCTCACTTTGCTTAGGTGGCAGCCTCGTCTCCCCAACCCAGTAGAGACCCAGACCCAAACTGGGCTCTTGGCTCGGCCTAGCGGAAGGGGCTGCGGGCAAAGCTGTGTTCAGCGTCTTGCACGCGGGCGGGATGGAGACCACGTCTACCCAGACTGCCCACAAGGGGCTGAACCCAGAGGCCGGGTGGAGCCGGTCTGGGGAGCCAGGTGGCCACCTGGAGTGTCGCACCCCGCCCGGCTCAGGCTCCGCCCCCACCCCGCCCCTCTGTCTGCCGGCTCCGCCCCTCCCTCCTGGGGCCCCTTCGTCGTTCTATTTGCATAAGGAGGCGGCTCCCCGCCCCGCCCAGCGCGCACGTGACCCCGGGGAGGCGGAGGGAACCTGCTGACTTGACACGAGCCGTTTTGCGGCTCCCCTTGGCGCGGAATAGCAAGAGCAGCCGTGACCTCCGACCCCGCCCGCCGGCAGCCAATAAGAGCGCAGGTCGTCTCCAAACCCAAAATTTCCACGTCGGCAAAAGTCAAGATGGAAGGGAGCGGAGCGGAGCGCCCACTGGAAGCCTAGCTCAGCGGCCCGGGGCGCAGAGGGCAGGGCTGCGGCGTGCGGGGGGCCCTTGGGAGGGCGGCCAGGCCAGACAAGCCGATGCAACCCCCGGCTGCAGCTCCGGAGCTCTGGCCCCGCGTTCTGTCGGCCACGCGCACCAACCGGGCAGGATGGGGACTGCGCTCTGCGGACCTGTTGCACGCGCGCAACAGCTGCTTGCGCGCAGTGTGTGGAGAGGCGTGCGGGACCCCGCACGGTGGTCCGGGCTGGATGGGCTGAGGGCGCCGGGCCTGTGTCGTGGACTGCATCCAGATCGGCTGCGGAGGCGCTGCCTCAGCGGGCAGAGGGAAACGGGGAGAGTGGGTGGGTGGCAACCGAGGGGCCAGGGTTGCGTGGACGCGGATTCCCGGACTGTGCGCAGGCAGCTGGATAACCGGAGTAGTGTGGTGAGACTGGCTGGGGGAAGGGGAGGCCGCGAAAAGCCTGGCTTTCCCGGGACGTCCCATTTGCGGGGAAACTGCTCCCTAGGGCTTGTGTTCACGGGCTTTGACTCCTTGCTCCAGGAATTCGTCCTCATGAAGTCCTCCCCGCCCTCACCAACTTTCCAGATGGGAAGGTAAAAAGTTACCGCAACTTAGATGGAGTGAATTAGCTTCTTGCCAAAGTTTAGTAACAGGGCCGTAGGAGGTGGGGGCTGGACCGGCAATGGATTCTTGTGTGGAGTAGGTAGGAAGGAGGGGGCATTATGTGATTCCACTGGTCCGTTTGTTGTGACATTGCCACCAGAGTCTCTTAGGACACCCTTTCTACTGGACTTTTACTCCTGCTGACTGTTGTAGTAATTTTCCATAATTAACTATCTGTACCACTATTGGTCTCATCCTGGACTAAATTGCTTCTAATGAGTTATTCTTCTTTGCCTTCGCTGGGGGCGAGGCGGGGTGGCAGGGAGCACACCTGCAGGACGAAAGTTCCAGAGGAAGACAGCCAGTTTGGTCTTTTGAGACAAAGTTCTGAGACACTCCGACTCTGAGTATGATAGAAGTCAGTGCACTACAGAACTTTGTCTCTAGAGGCTGTGGTCGCCGCCTCCCTGCGAGGGCCCTGGACGCCAAGCTGGTGGCCCTGTTGGCCACGTCGTTGCACCTTTCCTTTGGGGGAAGGGCAGCCCGGAGGGGGCACAAGTGCTTTGTGACGAACCTGACAAACTCCTTTCCTTTCAAGTCAATGGGTTAGATCACATAAAGAGTAACTACCTTTCCCCCCATTTTCTTCTTACCCTGGTGGACTGATTGCATATTTTTCAAGGTTATTTTTAAAATACTAAAATAGTCTGGCTTCACTTATTGAGCAAGGAGAGAAGGACCACAAGTTTATTGATGAGTGTGTTGGTATGTTCAAACTGTACCCTAAGAGAAGGAAATGCATTTGTGCCAAAGCCACAGATAATGTTCCTTTTACTCAAATGTCCTGTTAGATAAATGAGCCTGCAAGGACTGGGTTTGGGGATTTACTTTCAGTTCTGAGTCTGATTTAAGCCCAGTTCACTTTCCTCTTTCTTTCTTTCTTTCTTTCTTTCTTTCTTTCTTTCTTTCTTTCTTTCTTTCTTTCTTTCTTTCTTTCTTTCGAGGGTTTGTTAATGGAAAGGAAGTACCTTTTCTAAGAAAGCATTTTGACAGTCATTTATGAGGTCAGTGTTTATACTTTGGAGCTGTGAGATACTGTACAGAGAAACTGCTCTCCTGGACCCTAATGGAATGTGGGTTGTGGCTGGCAGTTGGAGTCAATAGTGCGCTCTGCAGTGGGCAGTGACTGGCATTGAACTGTATCCTGTTCCCCGGTCATTGCCCTATTTTGATTTTTTTATGGGTGTGGCTTAATAAGCTAATAGAGTCAAGGGATTACAAACCATCATTAACAAAGGCACTTACTTACCTGACACATGTAAGCCCAAGCGTCAGGCTGGGACACCTTAGTGATGAGCAGAAGGGATGAAGCCTTCTGTGTTGATCAGTCCCGCCAGCGTTTGTAGAGTGCTTCAGAAGCCCTGGGGTTCCCTGGATTGTGTCTCTGGGAAAAGTCTTGATCTAAAAAATGAAAATCCACTGCCTTTACTCTGAACACAGTCCTATTGGAGTAGAGATAATGGGGAAGGGCCAATGGGAAAGTATTGGAGCCCAATGGAAGGACTTGCCAGTTGGCGTCACCTGTCTGGACCCCTAGCCAGACGCTCTTCTGAGACCGTTAGCCACACCCAGTCTCCTTTCTTCCCGCCAGCGCGTTGAGCTTCGTAGCTTCAACTTTCTACCCAAAGGTAGCTTAATTTTATTTTTGCAGTTGAATAAAGTGATGCAAACTCAGGTTCTTTTTGTTTTCATTTAAGATATTAGGTATGCTTCCTGGTGAGGAGGATTTTCTTGCCTGGTTTTTGTGAGTGAATGTGTTCACAAGATACTGTGGAACTACGAATTCTCACAATAGGTAGAACCAACTCTGTATGAGAATGCAGTGGCCCTTTGAGCGGATAGGGTGAAGTGTCTGGGAGAGTAGCCATCCACGCAAAAGATTAGGTCAGGACTCTGCCTTCAAGAAAGAGCCAGGTTTGGAATCCCTCATTTGGGTTCACCTGGTTTGACCTCATTATAAAAATGATTTGGTTAAAACTCTTGCTTTGTCTCCTGCTTATGGCCATGAGCGGGTTAAAGGGCCAGCCAGGCAGGAAGGCTTTGTGGCTTATGCTGGTGTTGTGCATGCTGGGAGTAGAGTCTAGGAAAGCCAGCAGGCTGGGTGTGCTGTGAAGTTGGCATACTCCCACTGACTTTAGACGTTGAGCAACCAGAACCTTGTTACCAATTGAGCATCAGGTGTTAGATGCCAGGGTACAGCTGTGAGCAAAATCGGCGGACATCCGGTTTGTTCTGGAGTTCATTCTCATTGTAGCGGTTGGCAATGCCACCATCATCCGGAAGTGTGTTAAGCGTGGCTGGGAAGAGTGGACAGGCTATGGGGGAACAGCCTTCGGGGAAGGCTATGTGTTATTTTAACCCAGCTTGCTGAGCCAGCGGGTACTGTCACCAGCAACCTAATTTGCATGGCCCAGGGCCTTCTTCATTTCCAGTGAAATAACTGAAGGTGCAGCTGAATTATATGTCATGGACACCAGTCGCCTTTCATACTGAGCAGGCACTTTTATTCTCAAATGCAAAGGCTGGGAACTGTGGGCATAGTTCTGGAAGGTACCGGGAGAGTGAAGAACTAGAGCACTGTGCCACTGGACCTCCAGGGTTTTTTGTTGATAAACTCTAGGATTTTGGATAACCTTGAATAAAAAAAAAAAAAAGCTCTAGAAGCTCCCTGTGTACTCAGATACTCCTTAAGGACTTTTAAACTTATTTTAATTACCTCTCTGTGGGTATATGCACGTGATTATCAATGTCCTGAGAGGCCAGAAGCATGGGTTCCCCCTGGACCTGTAATTACAAGCAGTTGTAAATTGCCCAACATGGGTGACAGGAACTAAAAAGAGCAGTGTCTTAGTTAGGGTTTCATTGCTGTGAAGAGACACCACAACCAAGGGACAACATTTAATTGGGACCAGCTTACAGGTTCAGAGGTTCAGTCCATTATCATCAAGGCAGGAGCATGGCAGTGTCCAGGCAGGCATGATGCTGGAGCTGAGAGTTCTATATCTTCATCTGAAGGCTGCTAAGAGAAGACTGGCTTCCAGGACTAGGGTCTTAAAGCTCTTACCCACAGTGACACACTTCTTCCAATGAGGCCACACCTTCAAATGATGCCACCCCCTGGGGCAAGTGTATTCAAACCACCACAAGCAGCAAATGCTTTTAGCCACTGAACCATCCATCATCTCTCTAGCCCCTCAGAAAGTTTTTCAATCATTGGGAGCACAGTGGATACTTTTCTCTTGGGATTTCCAGGAGCCACGGGTGTGCTGCCATGAAGTTCACATGTGATGTTCAGAAATCACGTGCTTAGCCCTTGTTCTGTGATTTAAAGTGTTCTGAGTGGACAGTACATGTAGCATGGATGGTTTTCCTTGGGATAAACACTACAGACACAAATTGGAGTCTTAATGCAAAAGGGGGGAAATGGCAGAACACTGGTCACACTGCTGTAGGTGAGAAGGACTAAAATCCCATATGGCAGCCTTGGAGACTGATGGAGGGAATGTGGTGTTCCTTCAAGGACCCCTGGTAACCCTCGTGAGGAGTCTCACGATTATGATCCACACATTGATTAACTCGATGCTAGGAAAATTAGCAGAGGCTTCCCCTGAGGAAAAAAGCCAATGCCAGGATGGCTTCTTTGCTCTGCTACTTAGCTACTCTCTTGTTGCTATTTCATAGGAAAATAAACCAATGTAGTTGTACAGCACTTCATCTGAGACCAGCATAATTGTACAGTACTTAATTTGTGGGGAGTACCATTAACTACATGTTAAGTCCTTGTAGTTGATCATTCGTGTGATAGACCGAGGCATCAAACAGATTACATAAATTAACGTGGGCTTGCGGCTAGTCTGGCTGACATCGGATACAAACCATGTGTTGGTTTTAATGTCAACTTGCCACCTATTGGAGACTCCCGTGAGGAATTGTCCCGGTTGCCTTAATATGGGAAAGTAAAACTTTAGGTTTTTGTTTGTATCTCTGTTGCTGTGATAAAACACTGGCCAAAAGCAGCATGGGAAATGAAAACGGTTTGTTTGTTTGTTTGTTTTGATCATAAACTACACTCCATCATCAAACGAAGCCAAGGCGGGAACTGAAGCAGACACCATGGGGGCTTACTCCTCCTGGTTTGCTCAGCCACTGGCCCTCCCCCACCAATCAACAATCAAGAAAATGGCTCCCACAGACATGCATGCCTTCAGGCCAGTCTGATGGAGGCAATTCCACAGTGCAGGCTTCTTCTTCCCAAATGTGTCAAACCCGACAACCAAGATCAGCCATCAGAGCCAGCATTCAGGATCCTAGTCTGCTCTGAGTAACCATACTATAGTGTAGTGCAGTAGCTCTCAACCTGGTGGCAGGGAGGGGGGGAGGTGTCCAATGACTTTTTCACAGGGGTCATATGTCAGATATTTACATTATGGTTTATAACAGAAGCAAAATTGCAGTTATGAAGTAGCAACAAAAATAATTTTATGGCTGGTGTTTACCTCGACATGAGGAACTGTATTAAAGGGTCCCAGTGTGAGGAAGGTTGAGAACCACTGCATGTAGTGTTATTCTTTCCCTGCCTAACTATGGCGCTCTAAAGCCTGGAAGTCTGGATTCAACCTTAACAGTGCTGAGACCCAGGCATTTGCTCAATGTAAATGTTAGGTTTTTTCCTTTAGTGTGGGAGGTTGTTTTCCAGGGTGGCCGTAGCACCACTTTGGAAAGTGTTGGACTATTTTGGGTGTACTGCCCACATTACCACTGGGCAGAATTGAATGCTGAGGAAAAAAATAGCAATTTCTTCAACAAGTGTCCTGGTTAAAACTGTTTGAAAAAATAAAAATAGAAATAGGAGCCAAACAGTATTAATGAGTTCAGTCAACAACCCTTGGGTTCCTAACGGACATCGATGTGACACACTTTGGGGGAGGTACACATACAGAGCCCTGCTCCATCAATAGGAAACGTCCAGTAAGGCTTCCCAATGGAGATGATAATGGAGCAGGATACTAGATACCTGGGCAGAGGGAAGGAAGGGCATTCTGGTTACTGGAGCAGCAAGTGCAGATTCATGGAGCCCAGCACTGGGCACCAGTGCAGTGTGCTTAGGAGTGAGCAAGCCTTCACATGTGGCAGGCATAAAGGGCTTGTGTGAGCAACAGGAAACCAGGCTCAGGAGATTGACAGGGGAAAACCATGAGCACCTTGTGTACTACATTTAACAGTTTGAACTGTTCCTGAAAGGCGCAGAGAACAATGAAAAATCTTAAACATAGAAAATGTGCCCACAGCCCTGCTTTTGTAGAAAACATTCTGGCATATGGGAGAGACACAGAGAGAGGGAGAGGGAGAAAGAGAGAGAGAGATGTTTGGAAGTAGACTCCCAGTTATGAAGCTGTTAAAGAATCATAGGGTAGCCAGCCATGGCAGTAGCCAGAGGTGTGCAGCATGCACAGGGGGTGGGGTATGTGCACAGGACAGGTATGAATTGGCTTAGGAGGAGAGCAGGAAGACACCTGTCATGGCCACATAGAAGAGCACCCAAGGCAGCTTGCATGTGAGGTCCTTTCATGTGTATTTCTGGTAGTACTGACCCCCCCCCCCAAAAAAAAGATAGCACACTCAAGCACATTGAGAATAAGATTTCCAGACATTGGGCTGGAGAGATGGCTCAGCGCTTAAGAGCACTGACTGCTCTTTCAGAGGTTCTGAGTTCAATTCCCAGCAACCACATGGTGACTCACAACCATCTGTAATGGGATCTGATGCCCTCTTCTGGTGCGTCTGAAGCAACAGTGTACTCACATACATAAAATGAATGAGTCTTAAAAAAATAAAAATATTTCCAATCATTAAACTTTGCTTGGCTGTAGTCCTCAGTTAATTCTAGAGTGTAATATTAGAAATATTTCTTTACCCCTTGATGACATATTGGAAATTTTACTTGGTTGATGAAATCTAAAGAATTGCCTATTGCGAAAGCATATCAAAGACGCATGATACAGAGAGCATCTGAGCTGCAGGTAGAGGCTGGAGAGGGCTTTCATAAGGAAGCATCTGAAGCAGTGGTTCTCAGCCTTCCTAACGCAGCGACGCCTCATACAGTTCCACAGGTTGTGGTGAGATATCCCCCCAACCATAAAATTATTTTCGTTGCTACTTCATAACTATAATTTTGTTATTGTTATGAATTGTGAGGTAAATATTTGTGTTTTCCAACAGTCTTAGGCAACCCCTATGAGAGGGTCATTTGAGAACTGCTAGTCTAAAGCACTGGTGGGCCTCATAGACCAAGTTAGAAATGGATTGGGGAGGAAGAGTGTGCAGTTATCATTCAGCTCTCCAGTTTGGAAAGGAGGTCCCATGGGAATGGAGGCTGCAGGAGATGGCTGTCCACATTCTACAGGCGAGAGTCATGGCTTTGGGGGGAGCTTGCCTGTACAGTCAGCACCCCTTCATTCTCCTCCCACTGGCTGAACACAAAGACTAGGGACACATAGCACACCTGAACAGCCCATGGTGGCTAGTGTGACCTGAGGGACGGATGAGGAATTTCCAAGTCTGTTTTATTGTCTCCATATTCTGCTACTCTGGTGAAACATTAAGAGAAGAATCATAAAATGAATCATCTATTTGGAGTATTATTAAAGGCTCGGGTGTCAGCCTGGCTGGGGTGGTGCACAACTTGGATCCCAGAACTCAGGAGGTAAAGGAGACAGATAGATCTTTGTGAGTTCAAGGGCAGGCAGAGAGTTGTTGGATAGCCAGGGCTAGATGGAGAAACCCTGTCTTGAAAAACCATAAATAAATAAATAAATAAATAAATAAATAAACAAACAAACAAGCAAGCAAGTTCAGGTATCTGCATCTACTTTTTTTTGGTTTCTGCCATATAGCATCATCTTCTGTGTCATCAGTGCACAGCGTTTAAGTAAAACTTTAAAATTAAATTATCTTATGTGCATGACTGTTTTGCATGTATGTATGTATGTAAGCATGTGCACCACATGCATGCCTGGTGCTTTCAGGGTTCAGTAGAGGGTTCAGTTCCAGGGGAACCGGAGTTATGGATGTTTATAAGCCACCATATGGGTGCTGGAAAGGAAATCTGGGTCCTTTACAGGAACAGCAAGTGCTCTTCATTGCTAAGCCATCTCTTCAGCCCCAGGTGCTGCAGCCAAGCTGACACTTGTGCATGTTTGACACTAAGACTTTTTTCCTCCCTTTGACTGTGGTGAATTTACATTGCACAAATCATGCTGATTCCTGGGCAAGGTTCAGCTGCATGGGTGCTGCCTGTGGAATGAGCACAATTACTGACCTCCAGAAAGTCTATTTTCATTACGTCAAACTTCAGGTATGTCCATGTCTAATAGTAACACCCAAGGACAATGAGGTTTCCTTGCCCTCACCAGGATGGGCAACAGAGTGGATTTCTGTGAGGGTAAGAAGTAGTTGTGGCATTGTGCTGCCTGGATGATTTGTAAGACATTGGTTTTTAAGAGGCATTTGAATTTCAGAGATGTTAAAGTGTGTGTGTGTGTGTGTGTGTGTGTGTGTGTGTGTGTGTGTGTAGATTCAGTTAACCATAGTGAATTATTTTAAAGAAGGACTCAAAACCAGTGGCCCATGAATGAGTTTTCTCATGAATGAATTTCTGATGGGTCTTACACGTGCTGTCTTCCTTTCTTAGGGAGACCACACAGGACCTAAGGCAACTGGAATCCATAGGCTTAACGTGACTTCCCTCTTACTCCAGAGTGCCCTAAAATGTGTTCACTTCTCACTTCTCAATGTGATCTGAGGAAGGCTAAGAGGCACGCTCTGGCCGATCTCCATCTTTAGCCTGGTTAGACTTCTGAGTTTATGTTTAATTCAGTATCATCTGTGTGCATCAGCAGGCAGAGGTACCCGATGGATAGCTGCACCAATAAGTCTCACCTTCCATGTCAGGATAGCTGCCATTCCAGAAGAAGGCATAGCCAGACTTGAAACCCTAGNCCCTAGCATCATGCTTGAAGGAGAACAAAAGCTAGTTGGGGTTCCTGGCATAATAAAATCTGTATATTGCCTTTGAACCTGCAATTCCACTTGTATCTGTTAGAATGTTCTTGCCTTTAATATAAACCTAGTTTACCTCGATTACCAGAAGGAGGTGGAGGAGGAGGAGACGACTTCTAAGAAGTCTAGAGGTAGCAAGGTTTCAGAATTAGTTAAATGGACAGCTCAGCAGTGCCTTGCAGTTTTGAATTTTGTTTTCTGTAATCCTATGTGGCCATTCTCAGCTTCTTTGCCTCTCTCTCTCTCTCTCTCTCTCTCTCTCTCTCTCTCACACACACACACACACACACACACACACACACACACAAGGATCTCTGGTGGCTGAAGGCAGAAGCAACACTCAGCATGATGGCCTTGCAGAATGTCCCCGTGTGCCTTGATTTTTCCAAGACCATTAGTGACTTTCTGCTATATCTGATGGAACAGAATTGCATGGGAGCAAGAACTAAGTTCTATTAATACTGGCAAAGGAGAGGTGGAGAGGTGCCTCTCGGAAGGTTGTTAGCAGCAGGGTCTGCTGATGGTCCACTAAGGGAGCAACCTCACAAAACTGCAACTCTGTGGTGATTGACACTCTTGGCTAAGTTATCTTTAAAGGCAGAACTTAAGAACTACGATGCCCATTGATAGAGGAAGAGCTAAATATAAATCTGACTCAGCCACTCAAGTGAAAAGTGAACCATACCTGTACTCTCCACTTGGAAGGTGAAGGAAGTGTTTCCAACAGAGAATGTTATAGAACAACAAAGGGGTCTGATCAATCTTCATCTCTGTCTGCAGTCAAGTACACGTGTACTTAAAACAGACACAGGCTTCTCTAGGTACAGTCTGAGGGGATTACAATCAAGGATTGTAGAAGAGCTTTGACTCTTGTGGTCAATGAGAATGATCCCCAAACGCTTCTGTATTTGATGCCTTAGTCTCCAGTTGATGGAACTGGTTGGGAAGGATTGGGAGGTGTGGCCTTATTGGAGGAGGTGTGTTACTGGGAGTGGGCTTTGAGGTTTCAAAAAATGTAGACCACACATAGTGTTTGTCTGTCTCCCTCCATTCCTTCTGCCTCAAAGGTCAGGGATCAATATGTGGGCTCTCAGTTCTTCCTTCACTCTGTCATCAAGGACTCTAACCCTCTGAAACCATAAGCTAAATTAAATGCAATCTTTTATACATTATCTTGTTCATGGTGTTTTTATCACAGCAATAAAAAAAACAACTAAAACAACATAAGGGGTTGTATTTTTTAATTGAACTTTAAAAAAATGATACAGAGAAACCCTGTCTCAAAAAAACAAAAACAAAAACAAAAACAAAAACAAAACAAACAAAAAAAGATACAGTAATCTTGAGGACTGAAGAGATAGTTGGAGGGTTAAGAAAGCTGTTGCCTGTCTGTGGAATCTGTTTCCCTGGCAGGGCTGCCATGTCTGGTCTCAGTGGGCAAAGATGTGCCTAGCCCTGCAAAGACTTGATGTGCCAGAGGCCTCCACCCTCTCAGAGGAGAAGGGGAGGGGGGAGGGAGGAAGGACTATGTGAGAAGAGGTGACTAGGGGAGCAGTGACCAGATGTAAAATGAACAAATAAATTAATGAAAAAACAAACAAATGAGGGTGCTTTACTCTTCCGGAGGACACTAGTGTAGGTCACAGCACCCACATGGAGCAGCTCACTACCTCCTGTAACTCCAGCTCCAGAGCTCTGATGCTCTCTACATGTGATACACACACACACACACACACACACACACACACACACACACACACACACGCGCGTACATACTGACACACAGAGACACACACATACGCAGACACATACATACAGACACACAGAGACACACAGACACAGATACGTACATGCAGACATACATAGACACATACACACATACACAGACATATATATACAGACACACACATCCACACACACACGTACATACAGACACATATAGAAACACACACACAGACACACATACACACACAGAAACATACACACAGACACACATAGAGATACACACACATACACAGACATATACATACAGACACACAGACACATACAGACACACAGACACACACACAGACACGTACATACAGACATACAGACACACACACACAGACATGTACATACAGACACATACATACAGACACATACATACAGACACACACAGACACGTACAGACAGACATGTACATATAGACACACACATAGAGACATACACAGACACACACAGACACACACACACACACACACAATTTGTTTTAAATCTTAAAAAAAACTTAAAATAATGTACTACTCATGATTAGAAATTACATTTGCCACACAGGTGTCTGTCAGATAGAAAATAACATAGTGACATCACACCAACAGTAGCTTGATGAGACACATCTCCCGTGTTACATGTATAAAGAAGCTTGTCCCAACTTTGTTAGCTCTTACCCACATCAGGTACGTTACTCTTTAGTGTTAGCACTTTGGCTTCTTGAGCTGGACTTCCTGAAGTGACAACAACTAACGACATGTGGCTTTTTAAATTTAAGTTCCTTAAAAATTGAATAAAATAAAAAATTCTGTCCATTAGTCACATTTTAGTATTCAACAAATCTGCTGAATACTAAATCTGTTGGTGCAGCAGCAAACCCCTGTAATCCCAGCTTCTTTGAAGGTTGAGACAAGAGGGTCACTTGAGTGTAGGAGTTTGAAGTCAGCCTGAGTTAGATTTGAAAGATCTTTAAAAAAAACCAGAATGGTTGCATGCATGGATGGATGAGTGAATGGATGCATGACTTGAGGCTGCCTTGTCAGAAAGCACGGATTCCACTGCAGAGAGGCCCACTGCACACGGACTCCACTGCAGAAAGGCCCACTGCACACGGACTCCACTGCAGAAAGACCCACTGCACAGCTTCCTGCCAGCCACTGTCCTGTGTCCAGGAATGGGCTTGGTCTTTTCATAGCTCTGAGGTTTGGTGCAGACATCTCACCTCTTTTTGTACTTAGCCTTCCAATTGTTAAAGCAATTAGAATGAGAGTGTACAGCTCACAGACTTGTTGAGCAGATTAAACTTGTTTTGTGCCCTGAATTGTCAATAAAGTCACTTATTATTACAGTCACTGGGAACTGCAATAGTCTGGATATGGTTTCTCCCTCAAAGCTTATGTGCTGGAAACCTGGTCTCTGATGGTGGCAGGAAGGACAGGGGTAGAGGCTAATAGAAGGTGACTAGGTCACCTGGCGCTACCCCAGAGCGATTTAATGTCTTTGTCAAGAGCTGGGCTAGATTTCTCCAAAGTGAAATCCATTTGGAGGGAGGGAGGGAGTTAGGTCCCTCCAGCAAGAGTGGGCTGCTGGTAACAGGTTGGCTTCTGTCATCTTTTGCACACAAGCCTGTTTTCTTCTCCTTTTCTGCCATGTTGTCATGTTACCAGAGGGTAAGCGGGTGCTAGTACCATGTTCTTGAGTTTTCTTACCTCTAGAACTGTAAGCCAGAACAAACCTCTTTTATCTACAACTTACCCAGTCTTTGGCATTTTGTTATAGTAATGGGAAACCGTGGTCTAACACAGGACTGTTTTCATCTGTATTGACTCAGCACTTGCTAATTGCAGGATGTAGTTCTTATGTCAGATTCTATGGAGAAAAGAGAAGGACAGGTGTAGCAAAGCGTCCCTGTCACACAGGAAGAGGCAGAGCAAGGAGTCACAGCCATGTCTGCTCCCAGGGCTTAGGGCTCCTTGGTGTCTAATCCATCAGTGACCTTTCCTGGTGCTCTTGCTGTTCCTTCTCTGGGCGCTTGAACAGAGTCACTGCTTCCCCAAGACTTGTAAGCTTTGAAATCCATCTGCTCATTCACTCCCAGTCTCTCCTCCTACCTTCCCTTTTGCTCATGCCATTTTTTTTTTATATAGAGAAGAAGACAACAGAATTTGCTCTGTACCACTTTTTTTTTTTTTTTTTTTTTTTTTTTTTTTTTTTTTTTGTGGTGGTGTTTGAATCCTCCTGGTTTCTACTTGTGGACTTTCTCAAAGTTGAACAGTCCCTCTAAAGGAAGCCACTTGGACTGAATTAAGGAAAGGAACCCTTGCCAGAGGACAGAACAGGAAGAGGTGATTATCTTAAAAAGCTTCTAATCAAAGTTAAAGTCACGGCCCGTGTCTCCCTGGAAGGTTCAGTTGCACAGACTGGGGTTGGGTACAGGAGGGCCTCACAGGAAATATGAGGACCCTGGAGACCGGGAATGGAAGTTGGGATCAGAAGAGGCAGGGGCTGCTTACACTCAGGTTGAGAGGGGCTGATGTCTGTCAGTCATAGACTTCTGAGGGGCCTGGTCTTCGCACTGTAGTAGAATGTCTGCAGATTCTCCTGCTTGCATCACGGGCTATCAAATAGATGGGCTCAGTCCTCCAGGCAACAGGGAGAGGACTACCACTGCACGGCCTTGCTCTGTGATTCTTTCTGAACCCCACTTCCAGTTGGCCCCAGTTTTCCAGTGGGTTAACATCTGTGCTGATATTTTCATGGGCTAAAATGCTGTAGAAAACATGTAGCTCTTTTCAGTCTTCCTAAGTCTCTCCCCTTCCATTCCCCCTTCTCCTCTTTCCCTCCTACCCTCCTCCTCCTCCCTTCCCCATCCCTCTTCCCTCCTTCTTTTCCCTCCCCCTCCCCCTCTTTTCTCCTCTCTCTCCCCACTCCCCTTTCCTCTCCCTCTGTGTCTCTTAGGGGTGGGGTGGGAAAGAAAAACAACTGATATTGCTTTTGAAAGGCCTGAGAACTGGTTTGTTAGGGTGCCTTGCTGCTGTGCCCCACACTCTGCCTTAAGCCTTCTAACGTGAATAGCTGATAAGAGTGTATCTAGACGGTTGGAAACTGGACTCTGAGTCTAGTCAGGATGTTCTGCTGTAGGAGATCTGAAATCACCTGAGGCATCGGACTATGCAGTAGGTCGTGGAGAACTTACCTTGGCAAGGGTTATCTGCGGAGAAATCTGGGGCACAGTAGGAGGCTTCCTCCTGCCATTTCTTTGCCATTGCCAAGCCTAATGGTGAGGTGTCCTTTCATTCCTGAAATAGGCTGGGGGCAAAGCTCAGTGTTTATAGCACTTGACCCTGTGTTTGTGTGTTTGTGCTCTTGATTTTGTGTGTGTGTGTGTGTGTGTGTGTGTGTACTTGACCATGTGTGTTTGTGTGAAAGAGAGAGACAGGGAGACAGACAGAAAGAGACAGAAAGAGAAAAACAGAGAGAGACAGAGAGAGAGAGAGACAGAGAGAGAGACAGAGAGAGAGACAGAGAGAGAGACAGAGAGAGACAGAGAGAGAGACAGAGAGAAACAGAGAGAGACAGAGACAGAGAATGTCCGCAATGCCTGGTACATTTTGTCACACAGCTTCCACTTTAAGCCTCCCAGTTGGCAGATCTGTTTTGTATGATTTGATGATATATCCCAGCACCAGGCACTGCAGCAGACACACAGACTGTTTCACAACCACAGATATTTGAGTGTCTTTGTCTTTAGTGAATTTGTGTGTCCTCCCGTCTCTCTGTCGGTTCTGTCTGTCTGTCTGTGTCCCTTGACTTTGAGAGCTAATGTCACTTCAGAGTTTACTACTGCTGTTGAGCTAGCCACACCCTTTCTTCCATGCATCTGCTTTCTGAGTTCTTGTGTGGCATGAGGTAAGCAAGCGTGTCTCACCCAGCTTTTTTTTTTTTTTTTTTTTTAGGTTGATTCTGGTTTGGGAAGCATCCAGCCAGGAATGATGACACTGAAAGATTCTCCTCTTCTTTCTGAAGCCAACGGGACCCCCCCAGAGCCACTGCTGTGCAGCTAGATTTCCACTCCAAAGCTCCAGTGGCTTCCAGATTTGTTGCCTTTGCTGTAAACAAACGCTCCCAGCAACAGGAGTCAGAATCTCCTGCTAGGGGGCTTTTGACTTCTTCCTGCCCTTTTCCCACTCTTCTTTGCCTTCTAGGGGAGTTGGTGCCCTCTGCTATCCCACAGCTTTCCAAAGACCTTGAGATTACAGGCATCATGGACAACTCTCCTGACCTCATACACTTATTGAGTGGCTGCTTTGTGCCAGGCACAGTCCTAGGTGGTAAGACATGCCGTCCTTCCTCATTTGTATTGTACAAAAGGATAATATAGTAATAAGAAAGCTTCTATATAAATATTATATCATCGAATAACTTCAAGGATTTAATGATGCTAATGATTAAATTAGAGCTTGTTCATACATGTTTTAAATAGATAATTGTTGCTATCCAGTCACCAGAACACTTATATTTTGTTTGGCACATGTTTTAATGAATGTCACTATTTTAAAATTTCAGTAGTTTCAGTTACCAGAAGTTATATTCTTTCCAACGAAGGAAAAATATTGCATATCTCCTTAAATATGTGCTGGGGAAATAATGCCTCAAGGTTTTTGTGGTGAAAAGGGGGCAGCTGTGCAAATATTTAAAGGAAGGTGGTAGGTGGGTCAGCAGAGTAAATCCATGCCAGTACTGTCTGGTTATAACTGGTGTTTGGCTGGAAACTTTCAGAGATTGTTCTGAAAAGTTAGGAAAAGAAGTATAAAGACTCGTCATAATACCAACGTAACCACTGGTGTTCTGTGTGATCAAGCAATCTACTCCTGGGTGTGCTGTCAAAGGAAACTAAGCCAGTCTCCTGAAGAGGTGTATAAACTCCTGAATTTGCCATAGCCCAATTCACAAAAGCCAAGCTGTGGACAAAACTTTAATGTCATCAACGGTGAGTGTCTGTCTTAGTTGCACACCTAACTTCATTTATTCTCACAATAATCTAAAGTTACTTTTATCTTGTACAGTAGGTGACAGAGACACAATGAAGCTAAATAGGTTTTTCAGTGATGCATAGCTTTTAAATGATAGAGGCAGGAGTCAATCCCAGGCAACACACACACACAGACACACACAGACACAGACACATACACAGACATACACACACAGACACACAAAGACATATACACACAGAGGCACACACATGCACACATAGACACACACAGACACACACACACACACAGACACACACACACAAAGACATATACACACAGAGACACACACATGCACACATAGACAAACACAAAGACATACATACACATACACACAGACACATACACACAGACACACACATAGACAGAGACACACACATAGAGAGACACACACATAGACACAGACACACAGAGGCACACAGACACACACACAAAGACATACATACACACCAAGTCATACACACACACAGAGACACACACATATGCATATATACACAAACACACACAGAGAGAGACACAGACACACATATATACACATTTGAGACAGGGTCTCACTATCTAGCTGGCTGGCTTGAAAATGCTTCTCAGGTGCTGGGATTAAAGGGTGAGCCCATTCTGTCTTAGGGTTTCTATTGCTGTGTTAAAATACCATGACCAAAACCAACTTGAGGATGGAAAGTCTTATTTCTGTTTACAGTTCTACATCGTAGATCACTGAGGGAAGTCAAGGTACAAACTCACACAGAGCAGGAACCTAGAGGCAGGTCCTGAGGCAGTGGCTATGGAAGGGTGCTGCTTACTGACTTGTTTCCATGGCTTGCTCAGTTTGAGTTTCTATGCATTCCAGAACCACCAGCGCAGGGAAGGCACCACTCACTTACATCAGTCACTAATTAAGAAATTAAGGCTCGCCCACATGCTTGCCTTTAGGCCATTCTTATGGAGGCATTTCCCAATTGTGGTTTCCTCTCCTCCGGTAACTCTAGCTTGTGTCAGGATGACAAAAAGAAAAACCAGCATCACACTTTCCCATCAGGGAATCGAACCCGTCTCCTGAGTGCCAGACAGAGAAACTCATCACTGTGCTAACGAGGACGATTCTTAATTATAATACAAGATCTCTATTTTTATAGAGACTTGGTGACAAGTGACAAGTGACTAAGTTTATAGAACACGTATCTGCATCAGGCTTTATGTTGGACACCTCACTTGTATCACCTCAGTTAATTTTTGTAATGACATCACTCTAGTATCATTCCCAATGTATAAGGAAGTAGAGGCATGAAAGAGTTAAGTAGTTTGTCCAGTATTTCAAAGCTACCAAACAGCAAGGCCGGTGCCCGTCTAAACCCCAGAGGAGCTCTTTGAAAGATGCAGCAGAGGACCAGAGAGCTGGTGCCCACGGGGAGTGGCCAGACTTGATCTACCATCAGTAGCAGGGGTCCATCCTTGGGACCTTCTGGGCCACCTTTACTCTGTCACTGCATTGCTGTCAGAAGCTACCACAGCATTGTAACATGCCATGTGAGCGACTTCCAACTACCTTTACCTGAGGACATCAGGGCAAGTGTTAGAGCACGTAATAGCTCTGTGTTCAGTCCCTAGTAAATAAATAAAACCTACAGTGATGCTATCTCTGTATAGACTAAAACTATGCTACAGGTGTTTTAAGGGTTGGGGTGAGGGTAGGGTAAAGAATTCACATAGAACCTGTCTTATTTTTTTAATTATTATTCATTATCTTCATTTGCATCTGAGCCAAAAGCTAAAGGGAAGAAATATCAACGATGGCTCCGCATACATCAGTGATACTGATGGAGCCTTAGGCCACATTGCAGTGTAACTGGGATACTATTGGGATTCATGGAGGCCATCTTAGGATTCTCCATGAACAACCACCTTGTACGGATCATGCTTTTGTGTATCCAGATGTCATTGTTCAGTTCTTTTCCCTCTCCCCCTCCTCTTCCCTCCCTCCTCCTTCCCATTTTCTTCCCTTCTTTTCTATGCTAGGGATGGTACCTAGATCCCACGCAGACCAGGCAGGCACTGCACAGCTGAGCGAGCACCTTAGCCGTATTTTCCTCTTTGAAATAATATACTATAGAAAGCCATTAGCTTAGTACACCTGTGTCCATAGCTATTTAAAACCCCTTTTGTTTTGTCACTGGTGGATAACTTAACAGGAGATCATACAAAAAAATGATGTGACAATGTTATCACCATGGTGTGTTTGAGGTCGGGCCACCATCAAACTACACTGTAAACGAAGACTAGGCCTTTCATTTATGTGTGCCATCATTTGACTTCTAAAAGTTTGGTATGAAATGGTGGCTTTTGGCCAGTTGTCTCTAGGTAAAGGTAGTTGGAAGTCGCTCACATGGCATGTTACTATGCTGTGGTGGCTTCTGACAGCGAGTAAAGGTGGCCCAGAAGGTCCCAAGGATGGACCCCTGCTACTGATGGTAGATCAAGTCTGGCCACTCCCCGTGGGCACCAGCTCTCTGGTCCTCTGCTGCATCTTTCAAAGAGCTCCTCTGGGATTTAGATGCTCACCTGCTTTGCATATGTTTTACATATGAGTATACAAGGACGTGGCTGTGCCTCCCAAAAGCCATCTCTGGTGCCAGAACTGTGGCCAAGTAGTGCATAATCCAGTTCACAGTTGAGGTTCCAGCCAGAAATGCCTGCCAGTTGCTACTCAAGGGCTGAGAGACAGCAAGTATGGGCTTGCCCGTGTGCTGCAGGGTAACAGGTTCAGAGCGCACCTCCTCCCAGTCAGGGCTTGGCTTTGTGGCTGAGTTCCGAGGGCTTGTTACTTGGTAGATAAGATCAGTATTAGTTCTGCAAAGATGAGTAAGGCGTGGTTCCTGTCTTGCAGAAACTCAGACCCTGGTAGGATGGATTAATGTGTAAATGAATCATTGTAGCATATGGGAACAAGGCTGGGAGGCACCAAGGAAGTAGTGCCCATCTGGTGCCAAAGCCAAAGTGAAGAAAAGCGTTACAGACATGGGTCTTGAACGATGACAGAAAACTTCAAGTGCTTCTTGGAAATAAGAGAAGAACACTCTAGATAGCTTATAATGCCCAAATGTGTGGGGTCACCAAGTTTTGTGGCAGGCTTGAGATCTTATATCATTGAGGTCATATGGACTTATACATTTCAGAATGGGGACCAGGGGATAAGCTGAGAGGAAAAGTCAGGGGCCACACATCACCGAGGCTCTGCTGCATTGTGTCTGTGCCTTGGACTTTATGCTGAAAGCCAGGAGTAGCCTTGTAGGGCTCTAGGCAGCAAAAGACATAGTCAGATGAACATTCAGGAAAAGGCTCCTGCTCCAGAAAAGCACATGATCTGGAAGGGGTGTATGTGGGATCAGATGGAGGGACAGACAACAAGTTAGGATGATGGTAGGCCAGAAGTCAGAACCCCTCTCTGAAATTGTTCAAGAGAGATTAATGAAGTAGAACAAACCATGCTTAAGGCTTGCCCTAACATTGGAGAATAAGAGAAATGAAGGCTTAAGATGACAAATTCTGGCTTGAAAAGTATCTGGCCTATGACTTTTAGAATTGGTGGCATAAAAGAGAAAGAAGAGAAGGTTGAAGATGACAGAAGCTCAAAGCACGGTATGTGATGGGAGCCATAAATAATCTCCAAAATTGAATCCTAAAAACCTTTTATTTAATTAAGTAGCAATGACTTTTTTTTCAGGGTTGTTTAAATGCAACCATGTGTAAGAAAATATTTTTAAATCTGTTTTTTCTTCCCATCCCTTAGTTCCCATCAATAACAAGTCTGAGACTAATTATTTATTATTAAATGCCTAGGCCGTAAGCTCTGACTGGCTTGTAACTGATTTAACTCATTTTAAATGTTCTAGGTCTATTGTGTGGTTAGGTACCTCTCCTTCAGTCCCAGCCTGCTTCTTCCTTAGCATCTCCTCATCTCCCTGCTGGTTTATGTCCATCTTCTTGGCCTGTTCATTTCCTGTCTGTCTCTCAGCTCTCCCCACATCTCATTTTTATCTCTTACTATTTCCCAGATTTCTCTCTCTTCCTGCTAGTGTCCCACCTCCATTTCCTGCCTCAGTTCATTGGCCATTGGCTTTTTTTTTTTTTATTGACAAGTGATATTTATAAGAGAGTCTCTCTACATCTCTCCCTCTTAGTCCAATATAAGTATCTTTTTTATATATTAATAAATAATATACAATATTAACAATTTTGAAAAACAGGTAAGAATTACATTCACAATATCTAGTCCATTTGTATTTGGCAATTTTGGAGAAAGCACTCTATCATTTATACTATCTTGGTGAGTTTGAGTTCTGTACTTAAATCATTTTCTATTTAACTTGAGTAGACCTTAAAACATTTTCCTAAATCTTAACAATTTAAGCTTAATTGTGAGATTATCTAGTTTTCAACCCCATTAGAAACCCGAGAGGGAATAAATATTGCATGACTATGCAGGAAGTGCAAGGCAAGCAGCTTCCAAAACGATTGAAATGACAGAAGTTTCTGGCTGTCGGGACAGTCACCCACCAATTGTCTCTATAACATTGGAGCATCAGCTTCAGTCTTCTGGCCTAGTATATGAGAGACATTTTTGTGAAGCAGAAATTACAGAGGAATTACCTATTTTGTTCTTATATAGCTCTGCAGTTGACTTCACTGCGTCTTGTTTGTCCAGTTTGGAGAGTGTTCCGTCAGCAGTGCAAGGGCATTTTCCTGCTCAGTGGCAGCTTGCCGTATTTGAAGCAAACTCCATGTGGAGGTTCTTTGATGCTCATCTTCTTCACTGAAGTGGAGTGAGGATGCTCCTAGGAGTAGGCATGTCTCCTTGTCAAAAAGATGTTTTATTAATAAAGCATCTTTAAATGCCACACTCTAGAGATTTCTGAGGTTTTTGAAGACTATCTATTCTATCTAAATTGTTTGTTTTATCTGTTCACTATCTGTTTAAAACTTTGAAAACATATTTTTCCAATGAACTAGACTAGTATTTAACATGACCACGAATTTGATTGTTTGACTACTAACTTGCATTTCTTGTTTATCCTAAACTAAATATCAGATTTCAAATAGATTAGAACCAGGTGCCTATGTTCTGGCAAATATAATGGTGTGTATTCATATTTATGGCATTTAGTTTAACAAAGTGACGACTCAGCACTTCTAAGCATTAATGGTATTGAATTAATGTACATCTGATTGTTAATAAAAAGTATATTGTGTTGTCCTTGGAATGGTACATAATTGATTTGTACTGGGTGGTTTTGTCAACATGACACAAACACAGACATATCTGGGAAGAAGAATACTAAATGAGAAAACTGTCTCCATAAGATTGGTCTATAGACAAATATTCTGGCTAGTTTTATGTCAACTTGGCACAAGCTACAGTCATCAGAGAGGAAGGAGCCTCAGTTGAGAAAATGCCTCCAGAAGTTAGGCAATCCTGTAGGGAATTTTCTTAATTAGTGATTGATGGGGAAAGGCTTATCCCATTGTGGGCAGGGCCATCCCTGGGCTGGTGGTCCTGGGTTCTATAAGAAAACAGGCTGAGCAAGCCATGAGGGGCAAGCCAGTCAGCAGCATCCCTCCATGGCCTCTGTATCAGCTCCTGCCTCCTGAATCCTGCCATTCTTGAGTTCCTGTCTTGACTTCCTTTGATGAACTATGATGTGGACATGAGTATAAGCTAAATAAACCCTTTCTTCCCCAGTTACTTTTGGTCATGGTTTTTCAATGCAGCAATAGTAAGCCTAACTAAGACAAAAAAGATATATATTCATTTATATGGACGTTAGCTGTTAAGTCATTGATAAGCAGGTTATTATCTATATATCCACAGAAGTTAGGTAGAAAGTAAAGGATTGGAGGGAAGGATGTGTAGGGAGCCATTCAACCGCTCTTTAAAGATGGCATCGACCGATTCAGCTGTTCTAGCATAAACGACTCTTAAATTGGCATTAGGCAGTGTCAGCTGTTGGTTGATCTTGAGCCCGAGAACGCCTGGTGTAGTCACTCGAGAACACCTGGTGTAGTCACTCGAGAGCCACGGGGCAGCTCGGTGATTGGCCAGGACAGGGCTTAAGTAGCTGCTTCCGGGGAGGCTCTGGGCCGGCCTTTTGCCATTCGTCATGCACCATTGGCCACGTTAAGTTCCTGAGTAAACTGTCCTGAGGAGAAACCTGGTTGTCCTGTGTCTTATTCCCGCTGGACGAGGTAGGCGCGCGACAAGGATGGATCCCCTTAGGAGGGGAACTAGGATAGTTATGGATGGATCAAACAGGAAAGGAGAGAAAAAAGTGATCAGGAAGGGAATATAGGAGAGATAGCTAAAACTAAGGATCATTGGAAAACCAATAGAATAGACCTGATCCACTGCCCTCCTCCTTAGAGGCTGCTGCTGGAGAAGCAGTTGTCCTTTGAGAACCAGAGCATATTAGTTGCAAGTGAGAGGTAAGTGACTCCTGGGGTTCACTCAGCTCAAGTATTTCTAGAGTTCCGGTAGATGAAAGATACTGAGTCCTGTATCACACAAAAGGTAAGGATGAAGATTCATTTTCCAGGACGGACCACGTTGTGCCTCTTTGAAGTGAACTAGCCTTATGTGATGGTTTGATAAGAAATGTCCCCCACAGGCTCTTGTGTTTAAACACTTGGTGCATTCCCTGCCTACCCCCCTCCCCAACTGGTGATGTTACGTGAGGGTTATAGAACGTATAGAATGCAGAACCTGGCTACAGGAAGTATCACTGAGGCTTTGATAATTTAGGGCCTTACTTCCCTTTCATTCTGCTTCCTGTGTATGGATGGTGATATGATCTCTCGGCTTCCTGCTCTGACCACCTGCTGACACATGGATTCTCCCATTACATCTGTGAGCCCAAACACTCTTTCTTCAGTAAGTTGCCTTGGCTATGGTGGTTTATCACAGGGACAAAAGTGAATTAGCATATACACTGTTTATTTAAAATAGTTTCAGGATGTTGAGATGGCTGAGGAGATAACTGACTCCTGAAAGCTGGTCTCTGACCTCCACACATTCTGTGGGGTACATTTGCATGCATGTGCACATGTATGTGCATATACATACATACATACATACATATATACATATATACACACAAATGATAGATAGATAGATAGATAGATAGATAGATAGATAGATAGATAGATAGAATGTTGTTTGAATTTTAAAACACACATTCCATAGGCAGCTTGGGGAGGGGTTAGGTCCTGAATCCATGGGATATAGAAGTTTAGTTTTCAGTTTATTTGTGACTTTACTTCTATAGCCTCTCACTATCTAAGTTGAGACACTCTTTAGAATTTCATGGTGGAGAGCAATAGTGGTCTGGTGGCAAGCTATTAAGGGATTTACTGAATGGATAAAGTTTCACCGTTCCTTAATGCACTGTAAATGCTATCAGCCTTTGCAAGGCCAGCTCGGCCTTCGACAGGGCAGTGTGTTGTTTTCTGGGCATATACTATGCACTATCTCATCTTCTCTTCATGACAACTCAGTGAAGTGAGAGGCAAGGATGCAGTCATCCCAGCTTACTGAACAGAATCCAAAGCCACACAGACCAGAAGATGTAGAACAGGGACCCGCACGGAGCCTTCTTGTCTCGGTCCAGGTGCCTCCTGTGACCCTGAGAGAATCCTCTCTAAATGCCGTTGGGTTTAACATGAACCTACAAACTCCCATTTATCATTTTGACTCCTATATTGTAGAACACGCACATCTCTGCAACAAAATCCATCCCCTCCTTTGCTGGTGTGTTGTAATCAGCTTTGAAATGAGGATTTAGTGATTCCCAGATTTCATTTGTAACTACAGATCTTGGTAGTGGAAAATATTCACTCTTGAAGCCCTAAGGGAAAATAATATGAGTTGTATTACAGTCTTGCCAAATTCACATTAACTCATTCATACTGAATAGGAAAAGATGTTGAGAGGCAGATTTATTTATTTGTGGTGGGAAATGCTTATGCAGAATGGGAATTTTAAGATCCCTTAAAAATAACTCAAGGTTTTATATTAGTTAAGTCTTCTTTAGTAATACATGGCAAGTGTTTTGAAAATTATAAACAGAAGCTAGAGAGATGTAAAGCTATTTCCTTGCAATCTTGGGACCATGGGTTTATATACAGTAAGAAACTGGTCATGGTTGTCCATCCATATTCTGAGATGAAGGTAGAGGCAGATGGATCCCTGGAACATTGACGTGGAAACTTGAGGGTTCTTTGGAGGGTTAGTTGGATGGTGTTTTGCTGGGGCAAAGACGTGAAGGAACGTTTCGTTAAAGTGGACAGAGGTGGGAAAGGCTAAGGCAGAGTCTTGAAGGAGCATTTTGCTGAAGCAGATACAGGAGAGAGGATGTTTTGCTAAAGCAAGCATGTGAAAGGACACGTGATGAAGGATTCTTTGCTAACAACATACATGTATTGGTCTGCCTTATGTTGCATAATTGAACCAGATTTGTAGGGACTCCATAGAGAGAAATGTACCAAAAAAAAAACTTGTGGAGTGTGCAGCAGTTTCTTACCTCTTCCAAGGTCTTGGGGTGATTGGATACACGTGCTGAGGCAAGACTCATGCTGAGGTAAGACACGTGGAGGACACGTGATGGTTGGAGGATATAAATAGGACTCCATGGAGTGATGGAGACAGAGCCTGGCTTGCTGGTACAGCTAGCTGTGCAATGCTTGTGGGTCTTGAGTCTTTGCTGATTTTTGCTTCCCTGAAAGAGGCACAGCCAAGAATGTCTCCTGGTGTCCATCTAGGCCCCTCCTGCTGACTTGAGCCCAGGTTGAGGCCTGGCTGTCTCTGTTAGGTCATGTCACCGCTGTTGCTAACCTAACCCTGCCAAACTTGACTGCTGATCTATCCGTGAAGTGTTTGTGAGTGGATTGAGCTGCCGCTACTAACCTGTGAACTGAATTGCTGATTTCCAGACAACACAGACAGGAGTTACTCCAAAGAACCTTTCTAAACAGGTCCACTTCCCCCATATGCTTTCTTTTTGACTACCTCTGGTGGGTGGTGGGCTACAAGGAAGGTTAAGGTGTATAAGAACCATCATTAAAAATAAGGTTTGAAATAATTACAGTTACAGAGCATGCTTTCCAGCAAGCCTAGTCTAATTTGTATAGTTCCAAGAAGATAAGCTATAATTGATTATATCTCAAACAAAAAGATCAAAAGCACCCCCAGGGCACTTGAAGTTGTCCTCTAACCACCACAGGCACATGCACTTAAGTACTTGTACACACACACACACACACACACACACACACACACAGCCCTACCTCCAAACACACATACATGCACACATACATCTGGACACATATACACACTAAGAATCAAAAAGTAATCCAACTATAATAAAACATGTCATAAAGAAGACAGGTGCCTTAGTCACTATCCTGTTGCTATGAAGAGATACCACAGCCATGGCAATTCTTAGAGAAGGTAGCATTTGATTAGAGGCTTGTTTGCAGTTTCAGGGGGCTAGTTCATTATCATGGCAAGGAGCACACTGGCGTGTAGACAAGCGCAAGTTGAATGAAAGTAATGCCTAATGCATGATGACTTGCATATGTGCAACAGCAATGTACCAAATACACTGAGTACACTGTAGCTGTCTTCAGACACCAGAAGAGGACATTGGATCCCATTACAGAGGGTTGTAAGCCACCATGCTGTTCCTGGGAATTGAACTCAGGACCTCTGGAAGACCAGTCAGTGCTCTTAACTACTGAGCCATGTCTCCAGCCATTGATTAATTCTTAATCCATTTGGGCTACTATGACATACTCTGGTAGCTTAAGATCATCACAAGTTTGTTTCTCAGTATGGAGACTGGGAACTCCAGTAGCAAGCTTCCTGCATGTGGATCTTCCAGAAAGGACTTTCTCACAGATGGTGGCTTCATATAGTGGAAGGGATGCGCTAGCTTCTGGCGGACTGTTTTATAAAGGTATGGTCTTTCCTGGTGCTCAGGAAGCTTTCTGGCAAAAGCAACTTAAGGGAGAAAGGGTTTGTTTTAGCTCGCAGTTCAAAACACAGTCTGTCATGGCAGGAAAGTCAAGGCAGCAGGACCAGGGAACAGTTGGCTTCAGCTATTGTACAGGACTGTCCCACCAGTCAAACTGCCAGGCTTTCATCTGGGCCTGCTTACCAGAGATCAGTCACCACAAGCTGTGCTTAATGGTCACCAATGACTGTTAGTCAACAGTCATCTCTCTTAGAAAGGGGAGCTGGGGAAAGTCATGGGACCCTCACCTAGCCACCCCTCCCACCGGTTGTATTCAATTGTTCCCTTATTGTGGGGAAACATTAGGGGAGGTGACTCCATCTACAGAGTGGGGGAGGGGTCATCATCCATGCTTGGTCAGACCTACCAGTGTGGCTGCTTTAAGATAACCCACTGTAATAAAGTCTAATAAATTCATTGGTTTCCTAGAGAGAACTTTGGTAGAATCATACTGTAGTTTGTCTTTGAGACCATAGGAGGAGGGGTTAGGCGTTATTTATGTTATTATGTTATATAGTTTTGGATAGTACCAAGCTTTTAACTATACTAAGTATAGTAACATTTTAGTCCATGAATATGGAAGGGTTTCCATTTATTGTGTTTTCAATCTCAGTAATGTTTATTTTTCTTGTTTTTGTGTGTGTGTGTATGCATTTTTATATGTGTGAGTGTATGTGTGGTATGTGTATATGGAGTATGCACCTGTGCATATCATGTATCTGCTCTGTCTACATTATTACCTGGAGACAAGGACTCTCACTGGAAATAGGCTGGCAACCACCAAGTCCCAGCAATCTCCCTGTCCCTGCATTCCCTGTCCCCAGCATATATACAATGACATCAGACTTTTTACATAGGTTCTAGGGGTTTGAACTCAGGTCCCAAGCTTGCCCTTAAGTCATCTCCGTAGCCCCAATAATATTTTATAGTTTTCTGTGTACAAGCCTTTTGTTTCCATGGCTAAGTTTATCTTAAATATTTTATTCTTCTTAATGCCTTTATGTCTTTTTCAGATTGATTGTTGCTAATGTATAGAAAGACAATTGACTTTTGTGGTTGGTTTTGTGTATGCAAAGTTTAATGGGTTTGTTCATCAGTGAACAGGTTGCACCATCTTGTGTACATGGGTATCATCTTTAGAATATTCGGTGGGTCAGCTATATCATCTGTGATCTGAGATAACTTTATGCCATCCTTTCTAATTCTAATTCCTTTTATTTAACTTATTTGACTTATTTTCCTAGCTAAGACTTCGAGCAATGTATTCAATAGATACAGCAACAGAGGGAAGCACTGTCCTTTTGGGGGTGGGGATGGGGCAGAAGCTCAGACTTTCTACATTGAACATTGTCTTTGCTTTAAACATTTTATATGTTATGTTCTGTCTGTAGTTCACTGATAAATTTTTGCCATAAAATGTGTTAAATTTCATTAGATGCTTTTTCCATGTTTACAGAGACAAAGATGAACTATTTTTCACTCTAGCCTTTTTACATGATGTGTTATTATATTATGTGATTTTCACACACTGAATCATCGGCACATTGAAGTAATAAATGCTACTTACTTGTGGGAGCCAGTCTTTTAAGGCCCCGTTAAAGTGGTTCCCAGCCTTGGTTTTTAGGATTTATGTAGCATTCATCAAGGGTATTGGCCTATAGATTTGTTTGTTTCTCTAATCTTTGTGGCTTTTTGCTGCTGTCGTTGTTGTTCCTTCTGCCGCTTTTGCAGTTAGTTGGATTTTACATGCCTTTGTCTGCATTGTGCGTCATGGGATGGTTTGGAACTGGTCTCTCTTACACAAGCTTTGCAAGTTGAGAAACTGGTGTCAGTTCGTGTCCTGGTGCTTGATAGGGTTCACCAGGAGATCCGCAAGGCCATGGGCTTTTCTTTTTCTTTACCACTCTCCTCCACAGCTACACAGCTATCGTCTGTTGAGATCATCTCTTCCCAGCTCAGCCTTGGTATCTGTATGGTCCTACAGAGATCAAGTCGCTTCATCTACCTGTTGCAGTTGTTTCTGTACAGTTATTCACAGTACTCTCTTATAATCTTCCATATTTCTGGAAAAATCACATAGACTACACCTTCACGTATATTCCATGTATTTGGACACAGTTACTTTATTTCCAATCAAGCTGAAATTTCATCAGTTTTGTTGATATTTCCATTTTGGTTCCACTGATTTTTATGGGCTTTCTGGTCACTATTTTGCTATGATCCTTATTATTTTGTTCCTTCTGTGGCTATTTTAATATCCCCCCCAACCCCCGTAGTCTTGGCCCTACATGTACCAGCTACTTTTTACACATGATGCTTTTTACTATAGACTGGATTTTTCAAAACCTACTTTTAATAAGGGTTCTTAAATGCTTTAACTTCCCTTCTAGCCACCACCCACCAGAGGCAGTGGGAAGGAGAGGTTGACAGGGCAAAGGGGGATGTGGATTTGTTTAGAAATAGTTTTTTGGGGGGTGATTCCAATCTCCATTGGCAGGATGTCAGCAGTTCAGTTTACATAAATCAGCAGTGGTAGCTTGATCTACTCCAAAACACCGTTCATGAATCAGCGATAGCAGTTTCATTCAGAAGAAACCTTGAGGCTCTGCCAATCAGTCCAAGTCCACAGAAGCAGCAAGAAGCTGCCGGAACACCAACAGAAATTCTTTGGTGTGCTTTTCTCTATGATGCCACAACAAGCAATGATCAGCAAAGGAGGCAAGGTGAACCAATACTACACAGCGTCAAGATATGCATCAGCAAAAAAGCTCTATGTTGACCAGCAAAGAGTTGCAAGGCAAACCAATGCAATAGCCTCATCCACTGTGTGTTGGGTTATACTTATACTCTTTCTAAACATCACATGTCCTCTCAAGCATCTGCTTCAGCAAAATATTACATACCCTTCAGCAAAATATTACATACCCTTCAGCAAAATATTACATACCCTTTCGCCAGGCCACTTCCAGAAAAATGCCACATGTCTGCACTCAGCAAAACATCCTATCACATATCTGCTTCAGCAAAATATCCTCTCACGTGTCTGCTTCAGCAAAGCATCCTCTCATAAGACAGTTCCCAGAAAAAACATCACATGACACAACTGAATCTCCAAAGAAGCCAGAAATTTCCACTTCAATAGATTTTCCCAAGCACACAGTAACTTCTCCGTTATATGAAACACTGCTGTGAGCCGTGAGCTCTCTTTCCACCCAAACCACCTGCTTCACCATCATTCCAGGAGCTTGTTTCATGGCCTTTCATCAAAGATACTGAACCAGCATCTATGGGGGCAGGCCTAGGGGCTTGCATACCTCTGCCCTCCCCCTCTGTGCATGTGTGTGTGTGTATGTGTGTGTGTGTGTGTGTGTGTGTACTGGGATGTATGGGCATGTATAGCTTTTGTATGTGCTTTTCTGCACATATTCTGGTGATGTTGCTCAGGCCTTCATGTGTTACTGAGCCATTTCCCAGCCCCCTGGACCAGGGTTCTTACAAACAAGACCTGCACTCTTACAAGAAGGTGACTTCTGTTCTGGAAGGAGCTCAAGGACTCAGAGACTCCTTGAGAAAGATGGTGCAGGCAGATGCTAAAGGCCTCTCTTTGTCCATGTGGCACTTTGTGAGGGTTAAGTCCTAAGAGGGGAACAGGCATCTCTGTTCCTGTGAGGAAAACAGAGACTGTCTTCTGGCAGAGTGAAGAGAGACAGTGGAACCTATCATGCACGACAGAAAAATGTTCCTCTATCCAGCTCACAGAAACCCAGAGTAGGATGGGGCTGTTTATCAGTGGCTCCCAGGCTCCCATAAGGACTTGTAGCTGGTAAATGTGACACTCACCGAGGCTTTCCAGAAACACCCTTGGAGGCAGGGGGTGGGAGGGTATGAGAACCTCCAACGAGACAGGCAATCTTAGCACTGTGACTGCTCCAGGTATATGGTAACCAGCAATAAGTTACTATCATAACCAAGAAACTCTCAAACCAGCAGGAAAGCCTTTCCTTCTGTCCGGCATTTCCACGCTGCAGTCTGTGCATCTGGAACCACTTGGGCCTTGTTGTCATAAGGACAGATGTCTTGCTGTTTTGCCAGCTCTGTCCTATCTGTGTGTCTCTAAATCACACACATATTTTCCCCTTCTAGTGGGGGATGGAGCTCTTTCACATTGGAAGAGCTGCTGGGAGTGCCCTGCAGTTTGCTGCCACTCAGACAATACTGGGAGTGGAGTGGGCGTCTGAGGCTGCCCTGTGCCCATAGCCAGCACAGGCATCAAACCTCCATATCGATTGTGGCTTTGTAAAATGCAAAGTGTGGGCGTGGGGGTCACCCAAAAGGTTTGAAGAGCCATTGCCCATAGTGTAAAAATTCCAAAAAATTCAAGATCTGCATATGTCCTTGGGGTTGAGTAGAATGAGAAGAGGCCAGACTGACACCACGTTTTCATTGTGTTGGATGGGAGCCCCACTCCAGTAGGATTCAGCCTCCATCTACAATTGAAGAAGGCTTTTAAGTCAGCAGCAGTATGTCAAAGCTTTATGCATTTATCTCAACACTGGGGGCTCCTAGAAGATCAAGTCTGTGTGTGTGTGTGTGTGTGTGTGTATGCATGTGTGTGTCTTTATGTATGTCTCTTGGTGTTTATCTGTATGTATATGTGTGTCTATCTGTATGTGTCTGTGTGTATGTTTGTATGTATATGTGTATGTATCTGTGTGTCTCTGTGTGTGCTTCTGTGGAGCAGAAGACACTGAGCTCTGGATCTCTGGATGCCCCAGAGCAGCTCCTCTCTCTCAGAAGCAGCTCCTCTCTCAGAAGCAGCTCCTCTCTCAGAAGCAGCTCCTCTCTCTCAGAAGCAGCTCCTCTCTCTCAGAAGCAGCTCCTCTCTCTCAGAAGCAGCTCCTCTCTCAGAAGCAGCTCCTCTCTCTGAAGCATTTCTTCCTAACCTAGACACTTACTTTCTCTGGATATATACGTTTACTTTGGCTTTTGACAACATAAATTATTACATACATTCCTTCCTATGTTTTTCAAATCTTACCAATGAGTAACATTTTTTTCTATTGCATTGAGATTCAGTTGGCAGAGAACGCTTCCATTTCTTCTAAACATAAACACAGGAACAGCTTCTGTTAGGGCATTGAGGCACTGCTAGGGTCTTGTGTGTGCAGGCTGTGTCTGGTGGAAGATATAGAATTTATTCTGCAACCGAACTGTCTGAGGGTTGCTATTTTTCCCACAGAGCATATTTACTTCCTTTTGGACAGCATTTGAGGTTATGGACTCTATTTCTGTTGGACAAAAGAAAGCAGTGCACCATAAAATCGATGACATTATACTGGGGAAAACCAAGCGCCTTCATTTTCTCTGAGATGAGGCCGCCCATCTCAGTGACTGAAGGGAGGAGAAAGCAGACACTCTGAGAGTATGTAAGCTGAATTTAAGCAAAAGATGATCCTTGGTTCTGTCGGGTTCCATTAAAAATAAACTACATAATTAAATGACAGTCAGATTCTCTGCAAACATGCCAACAGGAGGGTTCCTCACCTATTGGAAAAATAGAGAATCAATACCCATCAGGGGAAAGAGAGGAAGAGAGAGAGAGAGAGAGAGAGAGAGAGAGAGAGAGAGAGAGAGAGAGAGAGAGAGGAAGGGAGAAAGGGAAGGAGGGAGGGAGGGAAGGAAGAACAAAAGGAGAACTCCTCACAAGAACCACAGATGATAAAAGATTTAAAATGTGAATAAAATATCACAGGTCATCGTTAAAGCAGATAATACCATTCTCTGCCAAGACAAAGGTCTTATCTGAGGTACAAAAGCCGACTCCAGCACAGAGGGCTGGTGGAGAAAGCCTCAGGGCTCCTACCTCTGGAAGCGTCTCCTTCCCCAGGGAGATGTTTGCTCCAGGAGCAGCACTGGGAGCCAGGTACCTCCCCTCCCCTGACCATTGCCAGAGCTGTGAATACAGCCTAAACATTCATTGTTTCATAGATGCATAGAATGAATTTTGAGCCTGAGAACAAAGAGACGGTGCTTGCTGTCAAAAACAGAGAGATGAATCTATTGGCACCCTCCATAGATAAGACCCTTTAAAACCCAGCCCAGAGAGATGAGAGATAGGAGAATTCTGACTGGATGGCTGTAGGAGCCATCTCAAATTGAAAGGCTTTTGTGGATACAACGGGAAAGACTTATTGGACGTTGATAATTATTGAGTTCTTGCCAAGTAGACTGTTGTGGGGATTTCTGTATCCTAAAGTCAAATTCTTATTTTGAAAAAGCTCAGGAAATGATATTTTAGTACACATGCTGTACTGGTTATTTCTGTGTAGATCATGATCTCAGATGGACCAGCTTCCAAGGGGCAGTATTTATTTTGACCCATGGCTTTGGATGGTTCAGTCCTTCGTGGTGGACAGGGCTTGGAGGGGAAGAGCCAGTCTCTTCATGCAGAGGAAAGGGGGTGCTGGAACCGAGTTCCAGGCTCTTCCTTGCTTCTCTTCTGTTTTTTCTGGGTCCCTATGGCACGGAATGTCCCGTGGGCATTCAGGGAAGGCCTTTCCTGAGTTATTCTCCTCTGAAAGGGAAGACTCCTCTGAATCCACAAGTCAAGAGGAATCTTTTCTCCTTGTAAGTTACTCTATTGGGTATTTGGGTCAGCGCTATACAAGAGTAACTAATACAGGCAGGGTGCTAAAATACTGATTTTTCAGGCTTCTCTGACAAACACATGTAGCCATTGTCTTAGTTAGGTTTTTATTGGTGTGATAAACACCATGACCAAAAGCAACTAAGCTTAGCATTTGTAGTTCCCCATCATTCAGGGAAACCAGGGCAGGAACCTGAAGTTAGAAGTTGATACAGAGGCCATGGAGGAACTCTATTTATGACTTACTCCTCATGGCTTGCTCACCCTGCTTTCTTAGAGGACCCAGGGACATCAGACCAAAGGTGGTCCCACTCACAATGGGCTGGGCCCCCCAATATCAATGGATTATTAAGAAAATGTTCTACACCCTTGGCTACAGCCTGATCTTACAGAGGCATTTTCTCAATTGAGGCTCCCGTCTCTCAGATCACTTCAGTTTGTGACAACTTGACAACAACAACAAAAAACTAGTCAGCACCCACGGAGCCATACTGCCAGCCCAGATTAAAGTTTCTATTTACATTAGTTTTTACAGTTAAGTTTTAAAGCATCCTAATGAGATAGGAGCTTATTGAGATTGTATTTATTACATATGTATTTAGGATATATATCCTGGAAATGTAACATGTATTTGTGTTGGCTAATCTAGACTCATTTTGACACACCTGGGAAGAGGGAACCTCAGCTGAAGAATTGCCTCCATCAGATTGCCTCTACCGGCATGTCTGTGGGGCATTTTCATGACTGTTAATTGATGCAGAAAGAAAAGCCCACTGTGGGTAGTACCATCCCTAGGCAGGTAGAGCTGGCCTATATACAAAAGGTAGCTGAACATGAGCCTGGGAGCAGGCCAGTAAAAAGCGTTCCTCTGTGGTTTCTGCTTCAAGCTCCCGTCTTGAGTTCTTGCTCTGGCTTTCCTCAGGAAGGGACTGTATAACCTGCAAGGTGAAATAAACTCTTTCCTTCCCAAGTTGTATTTGGTCATGGCGTTTATCACAGCAACAGAAAGCAAGCTCAAACTATTGTATAAAGCAGCCCGCTACATTATATCCATCTTAATGGCAAGCAAACTAAAGCCATGAGCACTTGGCTGAGACTATTCAGCCCTACCACCTCTCTCCAGCAATGGCAGCAGGCTGAGCTCTGGCTACCCTTGCTATGTCTTCAGGCAGACCCAGGTCAGTGTTCAGAGCATCTCACCACATTATTTGGCTAATGTTCCTGATCTGGCAGTGCTGGTATTCTCAGTCCTGATAAACACCACCCCATTTTCTTCTGTGAACTTTACTTCACTCATCCTCCCTCCATTTACAGCCCTGGTGATGTGGAGTTATCAGGAAACACTTGTTTTCTCAGTGTTAAGTGAAACTTGTGTCATGATTTGATTTATTGCCCTTGTTGCTCCAGCTTTCCTGGCTCTCTACATACAGTGTAGACTTCAGTTCAGGGACAACCTGCCATTTGCATTCATGTGTGAGACCAAGAACTTTAGTGGTGGCATTTGATAATGTAGCATGGAGACCGCAGATACTGTATCTTTTTTCTATTATGTTTCAAAACATGATACAAACCTGTATTAGCTGACTTGATTATTCCTGAAGCAACCTGATTGTTTCTAAAAAGATCTAAATTGGGCATTCCCCCCTCACTCATTTTTAAAATGAGTATTCTTCCTTCAGATGATACGTATGACTGGGTTCAGACCTGGAATATTCTAATTGAGAAATATAGCCCCAGAACTGCTCACAATACAAAAGGGTCTGAAGGTCTGACTGAGTGCTTGCCTGGGCTCAAGACCCAGCCTGCAACAGAAGGGAAGGAGGGAGGAAGGAAAGAAGGAAGGAATGAAGGGAGAGAAAGAGGACTTCATGTATAAAATATGTTAATGAGCAACAAACTAGAAGTATGGATATGCTTATATTCACTGTTATATTTATATAATAAAAAAAAATCAAGAATTATGTGAGGGTGCCAAAAATGACTAGGTCCATTTTTTAAATGATTTTATTTCATTTCTAATTAGCATATGAAGTAACAGGTTTATGTCATTCTATACACACTTGGTTTTGGTTGCTTCCCTCCCTCCCTTTGCTTCCTTCTTTACTCTATCCTGTTTACACTCAAATCACACTGTGCCTACTGACTCTCCAACCCTCTCCCGTAAAGTTTCATTTCCTGGCCTCTACCTATACTTCTTCCCAGCTTAAATGCATGTGTGTGTGTGTGTGTGTGTGTGTGTGTGTGTATACTAATATATTGCTATATATACTAATATATTACTATATTATATATACATCTATATCTATATCATATTAGAAAGCATGCAAAATTTGTTGGTATTATCCTGGATTTCCTTGCTTAATGTGATACACTAGCTTGATCCATTTCCCTGCAAATTTCATTTTTTAAAAATAAATGAATAAGCTTCTATTGTATACATACACCACATTTTCATTGTCCATTCGTCACCTGATTGGCATCTACACCAATACCATTTCCTGGCTCTTGTGAAAACAGCAGCAATAAACATGGATATCAAGCATCTGCAGTAACCGAAGAATCTTTGGGTATATGCATGCAAAACTGTCAGTCAACACACTGGCCAATGAATTGAACCAATGGTTCTCAAAAGTAAATGAAATGGCCGATAAATACTTTTTAAAGTTGTAGGGAGCCAATGAAATCCTGAGCAAGTGTACTCTCGGGCAAGCCAAGTTCTGACTGAATATGTATTGTTGGTGTGGGCCCAGCCATGCCGAGGACCACAGTGCCTCAGCTCCATGGGGATGGCAAAGCCTTCTCCAGGTGAGGCCCAGAAGGATGGGATGCCTTCCTCAGGTGAGCACAAAAGACTGACCAGTGTGTACTAGAAAAAGCAACTGTCACTCCCCTCCCCGCCCTGATGCTTACAACCTGAGACAGCTTGCCTACTGACACCTACTACGCAGACCAGCTAACCCTGCTCCCTCTGCTATACATAATAAACACGCTGAGGTTCCAGACTGCTGATGTAGCTGCTACTACTCCAGCAGAGTTCACACAACCCCTCACCCTAGGCTTTTTGTATGTGAGTTTCTGTCCCGTGTTTTTTCCCTCATTACTACTAATCAGGGTTCTAGGCCCTCAGCCAGGTGAGTTATAGTGCCGAGTGTTAAGCTGAGCATGCCTAGCTGCCAAGGAAATGAAAATTAAACCGACTCCGAGAGTCCATTTCACCCCTACCATGGAGAAAACAAAGGCTAACAATTGCTGGCGAGGATACAGAAAAAGGAGAGCCGTACTTATGGCTGGGGACTATCAACTAGTTCAGCTACTCTGGATATCAGTGGGAGGCTTTTCAAGAATTAAAAATAACGTCATATTTAGAGATATAGCAGACCCAGTACTTGGGATACAGAGGCAAATGGATCTCTGAGTTCGAGGCCAGCCTAGTCTAGAGAATGAGTTACAGGACAGCCTGGGTGGGCTACACAAAGAAACCTGTCTCAGATAAGTAGGGGGATAAGGGGAGAGAGAGACAGAGAGAGAGAGAGAGACAGAGACAGAGACAGAGAGACAGAGAAAGAGAGAAAGAGAGTCTTAGAGACACAGAGAGAGAGAGAGAGAGAGTCTTAGAGAGAGAGAGGGAGGGAGGAGATGGGAGAAATGCTGATGATAAATTATAACGGTGTTAAAAAGCAATTCATACAATATATACTAATCTATACTAATATCCCTAATCTGAGAACTATTATATATTCTTTCATTTCTAATTGTTCTCATTTATTTTTATACTCCTGAATAATTTTTATCTTGCTGTAGACATAGGGCATGTTCTGTATGATGTTAATTCTTTGAAATCTGTTATAATTTCTTCTGTCTTTGGTACAGGTTCAAAGTTTCCTTTTGAGAGAAGCATGCTTTCTATTCTTTTGGTACCCAGTGTTATACATGTAAGTATACATACAATGATATTGAAGTATGATCTGCATATGTGAACACATGTACAAACAGCTCTAGATTATCATTTCTATGTGTTCTCACATATTAATGTGCACTTCTGTGGGGAGTGGATGAAGTACTGTGTGCATGTATTATTGACAGGGTCAAAGACCCCAGTGTCCCAGACCCATGAAAATGACAAAGCCTTCCTCAGATCAGGCTCAAGAACTGACAAAACATTCCTCTGGTCCAAGTGTGAGTGTTTGCAGTTGACTGGTCAGTGTGTACATAAACTAGCAACTGCTCTCCCTCCTCCCTCCGGATGACAGCCACCTGACTGACGTGAACCGTGCTCCCTCCTCCAGATGACTGATGACTGACATGAGCAACTGCTCACCTACCAAGACTCGCTAGCCCTTCCTCCTGTGCTGCACATAATAAATGCTCTGACTTTCCAGGTTACATCGCTGGTGCTCTCCATCGGAGTGCGCATGGCCAGCCTGAGCCCAGCTTTTCTGTCTATGTGTCTGTGTGTCTGTCTTCTTTACACTCCCTCTTTGCCTCAGGTCCTTGGTCTGAGTTTTTCTGTTTACTTAGGCCACAGGATCTCTTTCTTGGCTTGTGACTTCATGTAACCCACATGAGGCTGCTTCGCATATGAGCATCATCAGCTCCTGTAGGGCCGAGTTCTGTGCTCTGAGACTCCATAGTGGGAAGTCACTGGGATGTCTCCCCACCTGAAGGGGGAACTAGCTTTCAGGACTGACTGCTTCTCACTTCCATGTCATATTATAGTGCGAATTAACCCGTGCATTTGACCGAGGTTGGCAGCTCAGACTTTCTCAGGCCTCTTAAATTCAAAGTGTGTGGCGTTAATTCTAGTGTCTGGATTCGGGAATATACAAAATACATCTCTGCCAGCTCTAGCATGCAATCTACTAACTTATCCCATGGGGTTGGCCATTTTCTCTTAAGAGCTCATATTTCTTCTACACAAATGCCAATCAGCAAATGATCTATTGATCCCGCCTCTGTTATGCAGAGACTGGGGTTTCTCAGCCTCACATAGTCAACAGTTTGAGGAGAATGACGTCCTCCTGAGGTTGAGCTTCTGTTTGTTGCATTGAGGGAGGGTCAGCCAAGTCTTTGGCCTCTGCCCATTAGATGGAAACCAGCAGCATGCACCTCCTTCCTGAATGGTGATGATTAAAACCGTCTCCAGAGTGTGCAAAATTTGTCCAGGGGGTGGCGTGGGAGGGTATCACCTCCAGTTGAGAATCCCCACTATAAGGAAATGGCATGTTTCCCTTTAAAGCTGATGACTGTGTGTTCTGTCACTGAAACAGTAATCCCATTGATCTAGTCTTACTGCACATAAGGCACCATGCTTTTATAGAAACAGCTTTACTTAGACCTAGAGAAAGAAAAGCATGGTCTGTCACACTGGCATGTAGGGACAACCTAGCAGTGGGCTCCACAACCACTCTGTTCCTGTAGAGTTCTTGGGACGATATGTGCAAACTGGCCAAGTCCTACTGAAACAAGTGTCACATGGCTCTGTTGTTATTACCCAAACAGCCCTTGTACAGAGAGAACAAGGCTCATCCACCAACTTGACTATTCTTCCCCTGGCTCTATGATATGTTGCTCGTTTCTTTCTTAATGTGTTTGTGGAGACAAGCCAGCCAACATAAGAGTCAAAGGGAATCATATCTTGACCTGTAAGTAGTTAAAGCTCAAGTCTCCTTGTCATAGAGGAGCAGTGACCCATGCACCTGCATTGGTCCACACATGCTATATGTACCTTGTATGACCCTAGGTGCTAGTGCTGGAGGAATGAAGGGTTACCAGGCACTTTCTTAAGCCCAGCTCATTATCTGGTAGGCACTATCAGGGCTCCCTCCGAGCAGGCCAGCGGGAAGACTGCTTTTGATTTAACAGTGCTTTGAACAAGACCTTCCTATGGCTTTCTAAGAATTAATTACAGAGTTTTGTGAATGCGCCTGCTATCCTGTCCCACGGATGGCTTAGTGAGCAGTCACAGCAGCCACATAGATGCCAGCAGCGGCAGAATTTCCTTAGAGGACTGCTCAAAAAGACCAGAGGCACATGGGCCTCCTACCTCTACTTGTAAGAGGGTTTGAAGTCAAGGGAGCAGTTGGTTCACCACCATACAGCATCTGTAATTTCATAGACTGCTGTGTGTGTGTGTGTGTGTGTGTGTGTGTGTGTGTGTGTGTGTGTGTGTGTATGACAGACAGACAGACAGAAAATCCTCCTCTTTGGGGTCTCAACGACAGCCTGGAAGAACAAAGGGCCCAGTAGGAGCTAGAAAGAGCAGGTTTCTAGTCACTAGGCCCTTGGTGCTGACAAGCTTTCCAGCGCCTTGCTCCTGAGC
>LR750524.1:404158-429115 GCA_902729485.2 Mus minutoides | reverse complement strand
TTTTTTTTTTTTTTTTTCATTCAATTTCTTTGTATGGTGTATTGCACTGTTTTCGTAAGGTGAAATATCCCTTCATCTCTGGGATGAAGCCTGCTTGATTATGATGATCTTCTTGATGATTTCTTGGATTCAGATTACAAATATTTTACTGAGTATTTTTGCATTAATGTTCATTAGGGAAGTTGATTTGTAAGTTTATTTGTTGACACTGTATTTTGGGTACAAGATAATTGTGGCCTCATTTAAAAAAAATGGTACTGTTCTGGCTGCTTCTATTGTGGAATACTTTGAGAAGTATTGATATTATTTACTCTTTGAACATCTGCTTGGAATCTGAAATGAAACAATTTGGCTCTGGGATGTTTTTCCTGCAGGATAATTTTAATGACTGATTCTGTATTATTAGGGATATACACTGTTATGGACATCCCAGTGCAGAGCTTGGCAGGTCCAAAAACCTACAAGCGCTCATGAGACAAAAGAGCTTCAAAAGGAACTCATTCTCCTGGGTAGACATTCTCACAACCAGTATATCCCTACATTAGTCTGGTGTATGGACCCATGCATTCATTTAGTATGATTTTTTATTATAAGCATAGAATGAATCCTGACATAAGCTAAGCCTTCCAGTGTTTCAATGGTCCTAGAGAATTCTTGAATTTCAGTGGGAATTCAGATAACTATCTAGAGACAGGGATACTATTTAGCATTACATAGGGAGAAGCCAAAGCAGTTCAGAATTGGTCTGCACAAGCTGGTAAATTCCTCTTCTTTAGAATCTACCTGGACCTAGAAAACAGGAGGGTTGTGGTAATACATTATTCATGAGAAGGCCTGCTAGTGCGGAACCCCCTGATGCTAGTTCTCACAAGGCTCAAAGGATTGGCACAAATTGTGACTAGGGTGTGAAATCTTTGTTTGTCAGTAGCTGATCCTAAACAGAGCTGTCTTACTAATTACTGTAAATATCACCTGGCTCCTGTAAGTCCTTTTGAAGTCATTCCTTTGTTTTGTGTCAGGTAACTTCAATGTACTTGCCTACTGTGAAATCCTACCCCTTTGTTTTTTGTATCATATAAGACTGGTGTTCACTTTGTGATATTGCACTCAGATTCTACACACCCTCTTGTTTGGTCTCTGTTCGCCGAACTCCTTGCCCACTTGCTTCAGAGAACTAGACCCACGCAGACTAGGGACTTGAGAGGGTCTGTAGCAATACACCTATTTTTTCTGATATTTATTTAACTTTTGTAAGTGGTATCATTTAAAAATATTGTTATTTCTTTTAGATTTTTAAATTTTGTAGTGTGCAAAATGGATCATGAAGTATTAGAACTTCCTTCATGTCCATTGTTATGCCCCCTTTCCATTTTGATTTTGTGAATTTGGATATTCTTTCTCTGCCTTTTAGTTATGGTAAAGGTTTATCTATCAGATTCTCAAAAAGTCACCTCTTTGTTTCATTGATTCTTCGTGTTACTTTTGTTTATATTGTATTGATTTCAGCCCTCAGTTTGATTATTTCATGCCATTTACTCTTCTTGAGTAAATTTTTTATTCTTTTTTTTTTTCTAGAGATTAGTGGTGGATTGTTAAGTCACTAGTACAAGATCTTTATAATTTCTTTACGAATGCACTTATTACAATGAACTTTCCTCTCAGTACTCCTTTCATTATGCCTCATAAGATTGTGTATTTTATGCATTCAGCTTCATTGAGTTGTGGGTAGTCTTTAATTTTTCTATCCCCTGAACCAGTGTGCCTTCAGTAGTGTTTAATTTTCATAAGTTTGTAGGTATTCTCTTGTTTCTCTGTTGTTGAAGTTCAGTTTTAATCCATGATGGTCTGAAAATATAAAGGGGGTTATTTCAATTTTCTTGCATCTGTTGAAATTTATATGTGACAGAGCATATGGTTAGTTTGCAGAAGATTCCATGAAGCACTAAGAAGAAGGTATGCTTTTTTGTGTTTTGTAGGCATTTGTTAGGTCCCTTTGAGTCATAATGTTGCCTACATTATTTGTTTGATTAGTTATGGTGTGGATGACATGTTCATTGGTGAGACTGGTGTGTTGAAGTCCCCCTCTATTAATGTGCAGAGTATGATCTGTAGTTTAAGCTTATGTAATGTTCCTTTTACAATTATGTGTTCTCTAGCATTTGGGGCATAGATGTTCAGAATTAAGATGTTATCTTGGTACTTTATTCATTTGATATACATGCAACATCCTTCTCCATACTTTTTGATTAATTTTTGTTGGAAGTCTTTTTTTACTAGATATTAGACAGACAATTCTCTTTTGGTTTGGGGGACAATTTGCTTGAAAACAAAACAAAACAAAACAACTCTTCCAGGCCTTTACTCTGAGGTAATATCTACCTTTGATGCTGAGGTGTGTTTCTTGTATATAGTAGAATAATCGAGCCTCTTTTATCATTTCTCATCCATTCTCTTAAAATGTGTCCTTTTATTAGGGAATAGGATTCAATGATCTAGAGTCTTAATGGTCAATGACTTTTGTTTTTTTTTTTTTTTTTATTGGATATTTTCCTTATTTATACTTCAAATGTTATCACTTTTCCTGGTTTTCACTCAGAAAAACCCCTGTCTCCTCCTTCTTTCCCCTGCTCACCAACCCCACTCCTACTTCCTAGCCCTGGCATTCCCTTGTACCGGGGCATAGAACCTTCACAGGACAAAGACACTATTGTAGATACCAACAAAAGCTTACTGACAGGAGACTAATATAGCTGTCTCCTGACAGGCCCTGCCAGTGCCTGACAAATACTGAAGTGGATGCTCACAACCATCCAGTGGACTGAGCACAGGGTCCCCAATGAAGGAGATAGAGAAAGTACCCAAGGAGCTGAAGGGGTTTGCAGCCCCATAGGTGGAACAACGTTATGAACTAACCAGTACCTCCAGAGCTCCCTGACACTAAACCACCAACCAAAGAAAACACATGGTATCCAATGACTTTTCATTTTAATTCCCATTATTTTGAAGTTGATGGTGGCTCTCTCTCTCTCTCTCTCTCTCTCTCTGTATGTGTGTGTGTATGTATCTGTGTGAGTAAGTGTGTATTTCTGTATGTTTATATTTCTGTTACCTTTGTTTAATTTTTCAGGTATGAATGTACTTATTTCCTTTGTTTTCTTGGATGCAGTTACCCTGTTTGATTAACAATTTCCATTTTAGTATTGTCTGTAATGATGATTTTGTGGAGGGATACTTAAATGTGGTTTTGTCATGGAATATCTTGTTTTCTACATGCATGGTGATTTAAAATTTTCTTTGGTATAGTAGTATGGGTTGGCATTTAATGTCTCTTAGAATCTGAACAACATCTGTGCAGGCCCTTAAGGGTTTTAGAGACTCTGTTGAAAAGTTAGGCTTGATTCTCATAGGTCTGCCTTTCTATGTTATGTGGCCATTTCCAGTTGCAGCTTTTAATATTCTTTTTTTGTTCTGTACATTTAGCAATTTGCTTATTATATGGTAGGGCAACTTTATTTCTTGGTCCAATATACTTGGTTTTCTATATGCTTCTTGTATCTTTATAGGCATCTCTTTCTTTAGGTTAGTGAAATTTTCTATGATTTTGTTGAAAATATTTTCTGATACGTTTAGCTGAGAATCTTCTCTTTCTAATCCTATTATTCCTAGATTTTTGTCTTTTCATAGTATCCTCGATTTACTGAATAATTTATGTTATAAATATTTTAAGTATAGCTTTTTCTTTTGTCTAATGAATGTATTTCTTGTATTGCCTGAAATTCTCTCATCCATCTTTTGCATCCTTTTGGTGATACTTATACCTGTATTTCCTCGTCACTTAACTAGGTTTTCCATCTCCAGTATTCCTTCAGTATGTGTTTTCTTTATTGCTTTTATTTCCATTTTTAGGTCCTAAACAATTTTATTTTTTCCTACACTTGTTTGAATTTTCCAGGAATTCTTTAAGAAATGTATTCATTTCCTATCTAAGTGACCTTATCATCTTTATAAGATTGGATTTAAGATTTTTTTTGTTGTTGTTCTTCAGCTATGTTGATATATCTAGGCTTTGCTCTAGTCGGATAGCTAGGCTATGATGTTTCCATATTGCCCTAGCTATGATGATTATGCTGTTTTACTGACAGTTAGTCATCTGTTTTTTTTTTTTCTTTTTTAACAGGTATAGCTGTTAATTTCTGAGTTTATCCTTGATAGATAGCTGTTCTTTGGGTAATTTCCACTTGGTTTCTATTTTCTATATTGTCTTGTGGCCTGAGTGCCTGAGTTCTATTGAGTAGTGATTTTTGAGGTCCATTACTTGTTTATCCTGGGGCTTGTATGACCTGTGGTGTTTGGGTCCTAATGTTTCCTCTTAGGTTCCAAGTAACTGTATAAACTTTGGGGTTCTGAGTACCTGCTTTGTCTCTGGGCTTCCTAGTATGGTATGGCATCCAGTAAGTAGAAGTCTTCTGCCAAAATTGTAGGATGTAATATGGAGCTGAAAGGGAGGATACACGTTGGGAGTATTGATTGGAATTTAAGGAGAGTTAGGGGACAAAAGTTGCTATCTTACCTGGGGTCTCTAGGATAGTCCTGGTCACCAGGAAAGCAGCCAGAGTTATTGTCTAGAATATGCCATATGAAGGGAGTGAAGTTTGGGGATATTGTGTGGGCTTTAGGTAGAAATATTTGCTTAACTGAAGTTTCCTCTGTTTTGGCTTATGTTAAGTTCACATTAACTTATCCCGCATAGTAGCCTTCTTATAAGAAGATTCATATGCAGATACTTACATTCAACCAATGGACATACACCTGGGATATCAGTGGTTGAATTAGGGAAAAGGTAGAAGAAGCTGAGAAGAGAGCAACCCCATAGGAAGACTAGCAGTCTCAACTAACCTGGACCCTTGAGACCTCTCAGACCTTGAGCAACAAGCCAGGCAGCATACACTAACTGATATGAGGCCCGTGGCAGATATACAGCAAAGTACTACCTTGCCTGGCCTCAGTGAGAGAAGATATACCTAATCCTCAAGAGACTTGAGGCACCAGGGAGTGGGTATGGCTGGTGGGGTGGGAGTTGTGGGTGTGGGGAGAGCCTCATGGATATGTGTGAAAAGGAATGGAATGGGGAACGGTTGCAAGGTGAACCAAGGAAGGAATAATGACTGGACTTTAAAAAAATATTAAATAACAACAATAATAATAATAATAAACAAGATAATTAAACATAAAAATAAACAGCTCCTCTGTACTTTATCTTTGTTCTATATTTTCACAATAGATTTATTTTCCCCTAATTTTCAGGCATCTTTGACTCTCAGTTAATATAATATTTTTTCATTCACATTATATCTTACATGATCTAAACAAGAGTAATTGAGAGTGCTTTCAAGTTTCTTCAAATGACTCACAACAGTTATTTTTAGGTGTGCATGTGAATGTAATTTGTGTGTGTGTGGGGATTTCATTATAATGTATTCAAGTGTGTATGCAGAAAAGTATGCACAGTTTTGTGAACAAAAGTTGTTGATTTGGGGTCTCCTATGATATTGCTCTCTACCTTGAATTTAGAGACAGTATTTCTCACTTATACCCAGTACTTATTGATTTGATAAATTGGCTCCTAAGTAAGAGCCTAGAATTCTCTTATATCTGCACCTCTAATTTATCTATTCTTTTGTGGTTTAGAGGGCCTGAATTTAGATCCTTATGCCTATATAGAAGGCACGTTACCAACTGAGTGCTCTTCCTAGTACCAATAACTCTAATTTTTTTGTTAATTGAAGAGTTGTCCTGACTTTCAAAGGAAGAAGAATGGATGAATTAGGACGTGTACTAAAACTTTTCTTGGAAATTATAAATTATTCAATAAAGGAAAAATACAGCCAAGCAAGTATGTGGGTTATCTGTTTAAAGTAAAAATTTAATAGACACCTCTGGCAAAAATCAATCCCTGCACTTATTCAAAGTGAACGAGATGTGAATTCTTTGGTGTACTTTAAATTCCCTTCCATTTTGCAAGGTGTGTATGCAACTTCAGTACAATATAAATATTTTATAGTGTGTTAGCTGACTGTTCTGAAACAAACATTCGTATATAATGACAGTTTTGTGAGTAATCCACTGTAAGATCGCTTTCTTTCTAGTCCCTTAATGACATCACCATTCAGGAGAGTGAAGTATACAATACCACACTGCTAACTATTCAGCACTGGAAGAGATTGCTTGAATTTAACTGAAAATTCAATGAGAACTAGCGTTGCAGACAAAAATTATGTGGTCTCATAATTTAAGCGAACACAGACTTTTTTAGGGGGAGAATTAAATTTTAACTTGCTGCTACATTGTAGTTGGTTGAATAAAATTGGCCCCTGGCCCCCATAGATACTTTTTTTTTTAATGCCTACGGTTTGAGGCCTTGTTGGAATACGTATAACCTTACTAGAGGAAGTGTGTTCCTAGAGGAAAGCTTTGAGGTTTAAAAACTCAAGCAAGGCCCAGTGGCTCAATCCTTCCTGCTACTTCAGAACATGAATACAGAACTCTTCTTCATTTCTTATACAGCACAATGTTTGCCTGCATGTCACCAATTATGATGATAATGAACTAAAACTCTGAACCTGTAAGACACACCCAATTAAATGGTTTCCTTTTAAGACTTGCCATGGTCGTACTGTTTCTTTACAACAATAGAGACCTTAAGGCATATGTGAAAAAGAGGGTACCTTATATTTGGGTTGCCTTCTGATTTTACTTATTATCCTATCATTGAGAGCATGGGAGAAAAGGTAAACCTTTTCTTTCTTTCTTTCTTTCTTTCTTTCTTTCTTTCTTTCTTTCTTTCTTTTTCTGAGACATGGTTTCTCTGTATAGCCCTGGCTATCCTGGAGCTCAAGCCTTTTCAAATAGCTGTTTACATAAGGAATAATATGTTGCCTTTAGGTAATATAGTGTTATTCACTGTAGAATACATTCTGATAGGACCAGTACTTGACTTGATCAATCATGACAATATTGTATGTTTCAGCAAGAGAAAGTCATGCTTCTTTAGCTCTCAAGATCCATTAAGTTTTATATATTTTAAACTGATGATAATGAATTGTTATTGTGCAGGGACAGATAAACTTATGTCTTAGTACTGTTTGATAGATTATAGAACATAACAGTATTTGTAATGAAAATATTTTCACATCTGGAGCTATCAGATTCCTTATTTTACTTGTATACTGATTACTTGCTCATAAATAATTTTTCTTCATTGTTTAAAGCCTCAGAAATTGTAAATGCAGCATCAAACATATGAATATATATACATATGTATGTGTATATATATATGTATATGTATATATATTTATATGTATATATATTGCTGTGTTGTTTAAACATACAGTTAAAATGAGATCACATAACTGTGTCTGTTGTGCTAGTTCTCATTGAGTTTTCAGTTAAATTCAAGCAATCTCTTTCAGCGCTGAATAGTTAGCAGTGTGGTATTGTATACTTCACTCTTCTCAATGGGGATGTCTTTAGGGGACTAGAAAAAAATATATATATATATCACAACTGCCAGACTTCAAAAATACTCTCTTTCAGCAAATAATCTAATGGAGTCATAATCAGTATTTTGGAAAAGGATTTCCTCCATAAACAAATCCTGGTCTTTTAAACATGAGTAATCTTCTCTTTGAAGTAATTTCCTTCTAATCAATAGAGTACATCAGCCCTGAAGGGATGTTACTCCATGATTAGATTACTTGGGATTTGTAAATTCCCCTTTTGTGTGTAAATTGAATCCACTGAGAATTGCTGTCTGATCTTCACAAATTTCTAAGACTTTGTGTGTGATGGGTTATATGATCTTAATTGCACCATCTAATTTTACCAAAATGCTCTGCATGGTAGCATGTATATTGATAATTTTATGACAATTCTTGTATTTGCAGAAAACTTGGAGATAGTGGGAAGAGTTTACAATCCATCACCTTGATGCTAATATTTCTTTTGTCTACAACATTCTTGTAAAGCCTGAAAAAAAACACTTCTGTTCTTTTAAAAACTTATCTGTCACTTCACCCCTGGAAGACTAACTGGTCATTCTAATGTCCTAGTTGCTTCTCAATAGTGAAGTTTTATTCATTCTGTCACTGAGCTTGTACAGAGATGCAGTTTTCTGTGAGCCAGGTAAAAAGTGGTAGGTAAGAGCAAAGAATAAGAAAGAATATAAAATTAGAGAAACATTTTTTTGAGAAAAAGACTACAAGTCTGAAGCAGTAGGCAGATAGACATGATAAAGAAACAAGATGTCTAGATTTGCTTATTTGGCTTGGATACTGACATCTAACTAAGATGCCATGAGCATGAATTTATTCCAAAAATATTCTTCAGTAAAATTGTAAAATATTAGATCTTTGTAGATCTGAATTTGCCGTTCCCCTTTTGAAAATAGCTCTTTGAAAAAACTGACTTGCTCATATTAAGTTTTTCCATCATTGTTGCTAGACATTTTCTACGTGAAATTTAACATAAATATTATCATTAGAACTATAATTTAAGTCTATAAGTGTTTAAGTCACAAGAGTCTGGCTCCATTTATGCACAGATTGAGACCGAGATGAATCTCAGTGAGGAAATAGGTGCTTAACTCTGTTGCTTATGGTGGGCTCTCTAAGTTAGGGGATACATCGCAAATCATGTTTGCATAAAAACTCCAATTACTGTTAGAGCAAAAGTTTAGGGAGACTTCTGTCTTTTCAACTTTTCAAGATGAAATGTTCTCATGAACTTCTACAAAGGTTATTCCAAGTAAATGTTTTCCTGTCAATGTTTTATCTTGCTGTGTTTACCATCAGTTCTAGCTCTAATAAAATGTTCATTTCTATATTCAGTATTTCTTATGAAATTTATTTCATATATTTCAAACTAAAGTAAACAGAGCAGAAATGCAATTAGGGATATAGCTGTTTTCTACCAAAGACATCAGTGTACAAATATGATCAGTAATTCAAGAATTGATAAAAATTATTTCTCAATTTTTAAAGACCAAACAGTATGATTTAAAATGCCTGAGGTAAAACTGGACGATCTCAGACCACTACATAATATTCTTCACTCAGACATATGAGCATATGTCTTTGAGCAAGGCACTGCAGGATATAGACATGTTAGATTTTCTGAATGCAGAGCCCTGAACTGTAATAGCCAGATTGCCTTGACAGGATTTTTGGAACAATCCTGGATCTCAACACTGTCAAGTATGAATTCACTAGATTGTCAAAATGTAATCTTTTAGACAACAACAACAACTAAAAATGTTAAGTTTGTCAAATCTTGACAGTATAATGGCAAAACTGAGAAAAGGATGGGACCTAGGGTTTGATATGGGTGCCGAATAGATTATTAGGACTGAGGCAGGTTTACAGCTTAACACTGACTTGACAAGAGTAGACAGTGAGAACAATGAAGTTATCTTAAGGTAGTTCTCTTAGAAATTAGCCAACTTACTCATTTATCAATTGTTGATTTATCCTGTTCAGGAAATTCCCCAACATCCCACAAAGACACTTGCTCAACTATGTTTATACCAACTTTATTCATAATAGCCAGAAACTAGAAACAACTTAGATGATCCTTAACTGAAGAATAGATAAAGAAACTAGGCGACAGCTACACAATAAAATACTATTCAGTTATTAAAAACAAAGACATTATGAATTTTGCAGACAAATGGATGGACATTGAGGATATAATCCTGAGTAAGATAAGCCAGTCTCAAAAGGACATGAATGGAATGTATGCACTTATAAATGGATATTAGCCATAAAATAAAAACACCACGATATAATCTCCAGACCCAAAGAATCTACATAAAAATAAAGGCCAAGTGAAGATGCTTGAATCTCACTTAGAAGGGGGAATAAAATAGTCACAAGAGGCAGATGAAGGGAGGGAACTGAGAAGGGGGGATGGGGGAAAGAATGGAGGTGATCAGGATCAGCTGTGAGAAGGGGAAGAGAGATGTCTAGATGGTCAGGGAAATGAGTGAGGAGGTGGGGGCTTCTCCAGGAGGAGACAGAGTCCTGGGATAAGGGGTATGCCCAAGAATCATTGGAGGTGACATTAGCTGTGTCTCTGCTACAAAGACAAAAACCCACCCACACAACTGTCAACACAAATATTCTGTCTACAAGAAAGACAAGCACAAGGGAGGGAGCAGAGATTGGAAGAATGGCAAACAAATAACTACCTGGGTTGCCTTGTCTGTTCTCAGTGGGAGAAGTGTCTAACCTCCTAAAGACTTGAAGTGGCAGGGTGAGGAATAACCAGGGGGCCTCCTAGGATAAGAGAGGGAGGTAGTAGGGGAAGGATTATGGGAGGAGTTGACTGGGAGTGGGGCAGTAGGGCCAAGTCCTAAATATAAATTTAATAAGCAAATATTAAAATAAAAAATGTTTAAATGTTAATATATGCAGCCATGAAGGAGTTACAAAGCAAATTAATCATTGTCACAATAAAAACTAGTCTGTGATTAGCTTAGTGAAACTTTGTAGGGTTTTTTGTTCTATTAATTGATTTTTGATTACATGGTATTAAGAGCTTAAGCTCCTCCTCTTTCTGTTCAATATCTCTTCATCATTTAATACAGCCAAGAGAGATGTATTTTTCTTGAAGTTTTCAAAGTAGGGTCATGCACTTTTCTTTTTTCTATTTTAATTTTTAGGTGTCATTTTATCATTTTATTGAAAATAGATTATTTTTTAATGTAATATATCCTTTAAGTTTTCTTCTCCCTCTACTTGAATGCTCTCAGTTCTTTACTCTCTCCTCTATCGAGATCCACATTTCTACTTCTCAATAGAAAATAAACAGGCTTGTAAAAAGACTAAAATAAAAATAATGTTATTATATAAAACAAAAACTTCCATATCTGGATAGGACAAACAAGCAAACAAAAGGAAAAGAGCCCAAGAAAAGGCACAAGAAACAGACACAAAGAAACTCATGTATTCAAACACTAGAAATCTTATAAAAACACTAAACTGGTTGCCAAAATACATAGGCAAAAATCCTATATGGAAAAGAGAGAAAAATATTTATAAAAATGCCATTGATTTTGTCTTCTGTTGTCTATCTATTTCTGGGACTATCCTTAAAAGTAGTTTGTTTACCTAGTGAAACTCTTGCAGAGAATCCTGACCTTCCATTGCAAATGGTTATCAATTGAAGATATCTTCTGGGTTAAGGATGGGGCTTGTGGTCATTTCTATTTTTAGCTCTAAGACCTCATCCTAAAGAAGATGCATTCAGGCCTTGTGCTGCTGCAGTGTCTGTGAGTTTACATGTACATAGACCATGTGGATTCAAAGGACCTTATTTGTTTGGCTTTTGCAAATGTGTGTTGATCATATTCATTTAAGGTTTCTTCTCCTTTGATGTTCTCCACCCCATCTGCATCTGACACTCTTTTTGTATCCTGTTCAGTAATGTTCCCTGAGCCCTGAAAGAAGATATTTGATAAATACATCCATTTAGAGATGTAGGTTCCAGTGTCTATCATTCTCTTCATGATATCTGGCTAGAGGTTGTCTCTGTTATCAACTTCTACAGAGGAAGCTTCTCTGACAATGGGTGAGCATGGTATTTATCTCTGAGTATTCAAAATGTCATTTGAAGTCAAGTTATTGTTTTTTGGTGTGTGTGTGTGTGTGTGTGTGTGTGTGTGTGTTTGTATGTTTGTTTGTTTTATAATGGTAATATTTGGTTTTAGCACACACACTCAGGATAGAATATCTGGCCTCAGTTTCTTGGTCACTCAAGCAATGTCAGCTATCCATTTGATAGAGTGGACCTTAAGTCAAGTTGGATACTGGTTGTTTACTTTCACAAGTTTTGGGCTTCCAGTGCACTAAAATAACAAGTGGACACCTCCTTTTTAGGTAAGGACATTTTATTTTATGGTTGCATTTAAAATATATTCTGTGCCTTTGACTTTGGTTTTATTTCATTTTTCTATGCCTATTATTTGTAGATTTGGATTTTTCATACATTGTCACATTTCCTGGATTTTTTGTGCCAAGAATTTCTTTTTTATGATTAAGCATTTTTTCTGACCATCATTTCAACATCTTCTATTATGTCTTCAAAGAATAATCCACTCCTCCATTTCTTGTATTCTCTAATTGAGAGTTACTTCTCAGTTTCCTGTTTGAAATCCAAAAATTTTCATTTTTAGTTTCTGCTGAGTTTGGGTTTTCTATATTGATTTTATTTAAACATTTAGAACTTGAACTGTTTAATTAATTTTATTCCATTGTGTTGAGTGTTTTCATATATTTAATTGATTTATTCCTTTCCTCTTTAAGTACCAATATCACATTCATAAAGGCGATTTTAAAGTCCTTGTCTTAAGCTTCTGCTATGGTACGATTCTCTGGATTGACTCTTTTAAGGTTGTTGGACTATAATGAAAACATATTCTCTTGGTTAATACTAATTGTGTTTTTATGCTGACATCTGGACACCTTGGTTAGTCAATACTATAATTCTGGGTGCTGATATCTGCTCTTTTCTCTTTCGGGTGGGTGTTTTGTTTCTTTGTTTCTAATAACCTCCATGGTTCTTAGGAAAGTTTGGCGGCTGTGTGTTGCCTGGTAAGAAATCTTTCTGGGATATCACTTGGTGCTAGCACTGGGGCTTCCAGGTAAAATGCATTTTAGGTACTGGGAGCTGACATTTACGGACAGAGATGGGATAAGGAGGATGTTGGTGATCCATGTGAAGGCAGAATTCCAGGGGTTTAACTAGATTTTCTTAGCCCCCTGTGAATGAGGCAGAAATTAAGGAGAACTACAACAGGTGGTTTGATGCAAAACAGGGAATCAGTCTGGGGATTCTACTTAGAAGAATGGAAGTATAACCTGTAGTTAGCTTATCTGCTTTCCTGGTTAGTTTTGTCTGAAGATTCCTTCTGGAATTGGGTGCTGAGATAAAGTGTTGCACACTGAGAAGAAATATCAAAGGGAAAGATTTGTATGATCCACATGAAGGCAGAAGTTAAGGCAGGGCACTTCATGTGCTTTTATTTAATGTCCTAATATGAAAAGGTGGGTCATTAATGCACAGGACACAAAGTTTTTTGGAATTGTTGGCAAGGCTGAATAAAATCATAGATTGCTCTTTTGAAAATGTAACACCTTGGATATTTAATATTGGACTTGCTTTCTATCATCATGATTCATTTATATGTATGCTTTTATGAGTGCCTTCATCAAAACAATGGCAGAATGTTTAAAATGAAAAAAAAAAAAATCTGTGAAGTGATTTCTATTCGACCAGAAAACCATCAATCACAGAGCATTTGAAAAAGTAGTTTTACAATGTTATTGAAAAACAACTTGGAAAAAGAAAAGAGATAGATGATAGTCGAAATTTTGAAGTTTTACAAATATGATTTCAGGCTGTGTTTGTTTCTTGTCAAGATATAGTGGACTTTACCTTTGTGTTATTTTATTCGAGTCCTTCCAAATAAAAAAATTCATCATAATGAAGATGAGTCAATATAGCTGTTTCCATCCTGAGGCATTCTTTTTCTTTGGGCAGAAAATGTTATGTACCTCAACTGAGGCCACTGTTTGCAACTCAATCTCTGGTGCATTAGAATAATAGGTGGTATTCATAGTTTTACTATCTATGATTTGAGTTACCCATAGTCAAACATTTTCCAAACCTATTAAGTTAAAATTCTCCAAATTACAATCCAAAAGGTGTAAATTATAAACATTTTGTACAAAATGATGAAATCTGTCACCTGGCTGCTCCATCAAGCCTCAAATATGAATCTATCCTTCTGCCATCAGAGCTACTTACTTATACCTTATTCATTTTTAGTGTTTTCACAGCCATTCTGGTTTTCCTATCCCTTGTCATGATATTATAATGCTGTGTTAAATAACACTTTGATATATCATATAGGAAGCAGAGTAAGAGAATGGTACAGTTCATGAAGTATCATAATTATCACCATATCAGTCTTATTGCTCCTCAGTACACAGGAGTCATTCTTGCAGGAAGAAGGGTCAGCACAGTCCAGAATTTCTGTATCATGATGGAAACATTCATAACATTTTAATTATACACTCATATTGTAATTTTTTTCAGTTTTGTTTGTAGTTTTCATGGCTTTCTTATATTGCTTAATATATAAATTCCAATTTTTGACAGTTATAAAAGAGTAGAACAAAAGATAGTTATAGTTAGCTTGTACCAAAGGTTTCAGACACCTAAAGTGTTCTTGACATTTCTCTAGTGGCAAAAGGAGATGGCTGTATTAGAAAGAGAAATAGAGAATTAAATCATCCAGAAATTAAAGCCTTTGGAAAATAATTTTCAAATTTCCTCTTTTATGAAATGAAAGAATAGATTGAAAGTGCTTGCTTAAGGGAAAGTAAAGTCGCTAAATGTAATAATAAAGATGGAAAGCTCAGTAGAACGTTTATATAACTGCAAAAACATTGAGAATAGGGGCATGTAAAAAAGTGTAGGAGGACTCTCTCCAGTCTGCCAGCTCCTTTTAGTATCACTGTGAGAGTCATGACAATACATATACCATTAATGTGAGTTTAATTATTTTCTAAGTCTTACATGTCAAATTACTGAAGATTTTGAACTCTATAGTACCTAAACCATTTAAAAATGTGTGGTGACCTGCTATGCAGCATTTGGAAGATGGAGAGAAGGATTAAGAGTTCAGTGTTATCCTCAGCTATGAGGGCTTGAAAATGAAACAAAAATACATGGGTCAAGTGAAGAGAGTATCTCTTGGTCTCATTTCCTTATGGGTAATAATCAGACCATGAAAAATTCAATATTATCAGTGTGTGGGAAAAAAAGGAGGATTCTTTCCAGAAGTCACCAGTGAATATACCAGAAAATAGACAAGAAGTACAAACCTAAACAATGAAAAATGAGAAAGAATCAAAAAGTATACCATCCACAGTATGATCCCAAGACTCATCATTTTACTCTTCAGATCACCTAGAAAGAAGCAAGTGAAAAGGCTCTATTTTCCCATAGAAGTTCAAAAAACTTACCCTGTTTGTTATGCCCAGAGAAAGGTTCTGATTCTATGACAGAACCAGTTAAACTTGGCCAATTAATTTAGTAGAAGGCAGAAACAGGAAATGTTTACTAGCCAGTGGAGAGTGACAGCCCATGTCAGACACTAATCAATGTCTCACAGAGTGGTGAGAAGATACAGCAAGGTGGTCCTTTGTTGGTTTGTTTGCTTACTACTGGTCACTTACACACTTCTGAACCCAATGTAGACTCACAAATTGTACCTTGTGTAACATAACAGTCCACAGAATCTATGGAAAGTTGTCTAGGGTTCCTATTCCAAAAGCATTAACAGCTGTGTTTACTTGCTGTTTTCTTTTGTTTGAATGAAAACACTGTCAGGTCCTCATTGTGTTCAGGCTCGTGCAAAAGCAATGTTCATGTTTTGTCTAGCTAGAATTCTTAGAAAGGGATTTGTGGGCAACTTTTATTGAAACTATCATTTCACTTCTGCTTCTCATCCTATGTTTTGCTCATGTAACTTTCTATAAAGTACAAACTAAAAATATACTCTTTCAAATTGACCTCATGAATAGACATGGTGGAATTTTCCTTAAAAGGCCCATGAAACCAACCTTTTTTTTTTTTTTTTTGTCTAGCAGTTCTTTGGATGAAGAAAATAGCAGTATTATTTTATAGTCAGTTAGTTAAATCAAATACTCCTTTCCTGGAAACAGAACTTGAAATACCTCCAGAATGTCATAGGTTATGGTAACCAGTGAGAAAACATCTCAAGCCCAGAAAGGACAGAGCCTAGAATCTTAAAACAATATTCACATAAATGTAAAGGGAATGTGTAAGGTGAATTTTAAGGACTTTCAATATGTAAATTTGCTAATTAGATCAACAAAAATAGAACTGGTGCCTTCTGTTACAAGAAGACTGTCAATATGCAAATATACCAATTAGACCCTCAAGAATGGTAATTGACACATCCTGTATTTGAAATCTGAGGACTAGGAGGAAGGAAGCAGTCTGTGTGGTATAGGGAGTAGAATTTTATACTTGGTCTCTTTACCCTTCACAATCAGTAGAGAAAGTCTGTTGTACAAGAATTGGACCTAGAAGATCTAAAAGTCATACTGGTGTCGCTTCCTTTCCTGTAAGTTTAGAATCAACCCAAACTTATTGTCTGCCTTTGTCCTTACAGGATCTTGTATCAGCTTTACAAGTTCAAAAATGGAAAAAAGAATGTAATTGTTTCATATAACATTCTGAGTCCTAAAATTCCACCATATGAACTGCAACCTCTCTTGATATGTAGGAACCTATCTGCTCCCTAGGTCTCTATGGCAACGGGAAGAGAGATGTGATCTCCAATTTAACAGGAATCCAAACTAAAATGATTTTTTTTTCAGGTTAACATTCTATTAATCAGAATTGTCTTCATTAGAGAAACAAGTTGCACAGATTGTAGGTAGAAAAAAGTTATGGACATCCTATAATTTATTACAATATATTTCATGATTTTTTTCAAATTTTAATTTACAAATTAAGATGGTAATATAATTGTGGTTCTCTCATTTCTCACCAGAAGTTGGAAATCCCCAAACAGATTCAAGGTCATTATTTTATGCTTTGGGTACACTGAAAACCTGTATAAATCACTGCTTTCCTTTTAACACTAATAATGCTGTTAGGGGGATGATCATCATAAATTAATGTGTCAAGATAAATAAAGCCAATTAAGTATACACTGATGTAGAAGGCAGGCCCCAATATGATACTGAGAACTGTGCTACTCAGAAAAACAAACAAACAAACAAAAAACAAAACAAAACAAAACAACCCAAATTGTTATAGAAGCTCAGTGTATTGGGTTTCCCAAAGAGAGTTCACAAGAACACTGCAATGAAGCCTGAGGTACAGACTGATCTTGAGGAAGAACAGTTTATATAAATTACTAGACAGACAGATTTCTATCAGGTTATCATGATAAATTTAGAAAGCTTATATGAGACACATGACTGTATTGATTACTTTGTATATATAAAATGCATATGTTCTTCCAACTTAGAAACAAACACAATTTTTTTTTTGTGAAGGAAATCTCTGTTTTATCCTGATTTCTCAGATTGATTCACAAAAATCCTCTTCTGATTGCTTAAGTCTCAAAAATAAGCTATGTGATGTTTGGTTTATCCTTATTGTGATATTCTTAGTCCGGGTCTTACTTGGCATTTGTCACTGAACAGGCATTTACAGAGATGCATCTGCCTCTGCCTCCTCAGTGATTGAATTAGATGTGGGTGGCGCATCTTTAACTGCATCTCCCAGAGCATCTAGGTTGCTCTGAAGTTGATTGCTATGAACCTGAATTTCTTCTCATTAGTAATGAACAATTTTGAGGGACAGAAATATTTTAAACAAGTGTGGAGACACTTTAAAGGAAATTTGCAAAAAGTGAACTGATGATAGCATTATTTATTTAGGACAGTTTCTAGGTCATTCACACAACCTTATAGGGAATATGAATATATTTGGGGGTTTCGTTAAGCAGATTCTAGGTCATTCAGACTATATTGTATAGAATACAAATATAACTTGTGATTTAATTTGAATTGGAATGTAAATCCACAATTCCAAATGGACTTGAAAAAAATAAACTAAATATGATGTAATCATGTAGAAAAAGATTTTCCCTGGGAAATTTAGCGTTTGGAAACTTAACAGTAATATTGTATCATAATATATTTGCCTACCGATGAGGTGATGCAGTTAGCTAAGGTATCGCTCTCAATCTGTTTCTATTATGGGTGATGCTTACACCTTATTTAAAACCTTTAAGATGGTTCCTTATGATACTTAGGACTCAATTTGTACTTGTGCTGAAAAATTTTGCATATTTCTATGAAATAATGACACGTGTTAATCAGGTGGGGTGGTGTAACCACTGGCCTGAAATGTTGGCACAGTATTTTTTAGCTATTTTTCTCATACATGTCACATTTCCAACCCTTATTCCACCTGATCACTTCCAGTGCTCCAACATTAGGTAGTAGAGAAAGAAGGTTAGAAGGGGAAGGGGAATAGACCTATTTCAGACCATAGAATAGACTTTTCCTTGTTGAAAAGAGGTGTTGAGTTCCTTGGACCAAGTCCAATATTCATCACAAGGATATCTCCAGTTTATTCTTCTTGTTCTTATGCTGTGTACCACTGGACAAACCACAGCAAGAGGAACCAGATGCAGCAGCGGGAGCACCAGCCTTCTTCATGGAGTACCTCCTGCCCCTCTGCAGGTTCTGGCATTTATTGCCTCTCCAGAGTCCTCAGAATGAAACTGTTAGCAGCTGGCAAAGTTCAGACCCTCCTAGAGCATGAATCAATGATATTTAATGGTTTGGACAAAATGCAGCAGCGCCATGTCTCATGCCCTGTTTTTTTTTGTTTTTTTGTTTTTTTGTTTTTTTTTAACATATTCATGTCATATAATTAGGTTCTTTTTTTCACATTTTTTAATTAGATATTTTCTTCATTTACATTTCAAGTGCTATTCCATGAGTCCACTATACACTCTCCCCACCGTGCTCCCCTACCCACCTACTCCCACTTCTTGGCCCTAGCATTCCCCTGTACTGGGGCATATTCAGATTGCTAGACCAAGGGACCTTTCTTCCAATAATGGCCAACCAGGCCATCTTCTAATACATATGCAGCTAGAGACATGAGCTCTGGGGATTCTGATTAGTTCATATTATTGTTTCATCTATAGGGTTGCAGACACCTACAGTTCTTGGGTACTCTCTCTAGCTCCTACATTGGTGACCCTGTGTTCTGTCCTATTGTTGACTATTGAAGCCAAAACTCTCACTACACTGCATGTAGAGCAGAGCTTCAGAAAAACTTCAATGAAATGAGGCTATGCAATGACTGACACATAGGTATAATCTTGGCTTCTAGGACGGGAGGAATATTAGGGGCTTAATGAGGATTTGAAGTATTCGTGTAAAACAATTCCCATAAATGTAATTTGACATACTGGGACATGTTAGTGCATTCATGGCTTCCCGAATGTCTGTGAGCCCGTATTGAATGATTGATTGATATTGTCAGTGTGGTCAAAAATATGGTGGTCCCACTGTCCAATATAAAAGGTACTTAGACACATGTTGTATCAGGGCATGGAGTAATTAGAGGGGATTTAAATATATACTGTAGGGACTTACATATAATATATAAAAGTTTTTGTTAAGTTACTTTGAAACATTGTTTGAACTACTGCTGAAGTAGTTTTAAATGAGTTACTATGAGCACAAACAAATGATTTGTGTTGCCTACAATGTTACTTGTGTCGGGTCTCTTACCACTGTAAAATATTTGAAATATTTGAGTCAGGTGGCATGACTGAGACACTCATCTGAAACCAATGTTAATTTTATGTAATCGTCATTCTGAAATCACATCGATGACTGCTATAATGGAGGACACATGAGATCAGCATAGCCTTGCAGCAGGAGAATTTAAGTTGAGCCTTTGATCAAGGAGTGATGAAGCTTCCAATCAGATAATAGCTTCTCAGGGTGATGGATGCTTCAGAAAAAGATAAGACTTTACTTTAGCTCATCTTTTCATTTGTCAAAAAAAAAAAAAAAAAAAAAAAAAAAAAAAAAAAGAAAAACAAAAACAAAAACCAACCAAACAAACAAAAACCACCAAAAACCAAAGGCCAAAAAACTACAAGCTACAGTAACAGCAGGCATTTGTTTTAGGTGTTTGTTTGTTTGTTTGTTTGTTTTGTTTTTTGGCAAGGATTCTAGTTTCTTTTTTTTTTTTTTTGCTAGAAAATTTTTTTTCTCTTTTTTTATTAGATATTTTCTTAATTTACATTTCAAATGCTATCCCGAAAGTTCCCTCCCTCCCCCCGCCCTGCTCCCCTGCCCACTCACTCCCATTTCTTGGCCCTGGTGTTCCCCTGTATTGGGGCATATAAAGATTGCAATACCAAGGGGCCTCTCCTCCCAATGATGGCCGACTAGGCCATCTTCTGCTCCATATGGAGATAGAGACACGAGTTCTGGGGGTTCTGTTTAGTTCATATTGTTGTTCCTCTTCTAAGGTTGCAGACCTCTTCCGCTCCTGGGGTTCTATCTCTAGCTTCTCCATTGTGTGGCCCTGTGTTCCATCTTATAGATGACTGTGAGCATCCACTTCTGTATGAGACAGCTATATTAGGGTCCCTTCAGTAAACACTTGCTGTCCTATGCAATAGTGTCTGAGTTTAGTGACTGATTATGGGATGGATCCCCCAGTGGGGTAGTCTCTTTATGGTTCATCCTTTCATCTTGGCTCTAAACTTTGCCTCTGTAACTCCTTTCATGGGTATTTTGATTCCTATTCAAAGGAGGAATGAAGTATCCACGAGCTGGTCTTCCTTCTTGATTTTCTTGTGTTTTGCATTTGTTAAATTGTGGCAATGTAGTATTTCATTTCTCAACACACTCTATAAAATCAGGCAATGGTATTATGACATTTAAAAATAGAATAGATTATAACCAAGCAAAAATGTGAATTTGAGAGTCACCGAGGTCTAAAGTCTCAAATTACATACTTTGGGAAGTGGGCGCTGAGCTAAGATGGTGCCCAGGCTTAGCTCCAAGCCTCATAACCCCATCCTGTTTACTAAAACTCTTGAAAATGTACAGATGAGTCATCCTGCTTCTACCACCTGATCTGGGACATCACATAGCCTTACCATAGCTGTCGGCCAATAATCTGTTGCTCTGCCTGCGTGTGTAACTCATGCTAGGGGCATGATGGATGCTGATTGGAGAACAAGGAATGAAGTGAGATGATGTAAGAGGGTCTGGGTATATATTGAACTGGCTGAATAAAGGAAGGAGAGTTTGCTGGGAGATCTCTGTTGGAGAACCTACCTTGGCTTGAGTGTCGTTATTCCCAGTATCTGCTGGACAGAGACTGGGGTTGCGGCAACATACAATGATTCTCACCTGTTATCCCAGCACTTGTGAGTGGAAGCAGATTGACAAGGATTTCAAGACCTGTTTCACCAATATATTGAGTTTTGAGGCAAACCTGAATAAACAGAAATAGTAGAAGTCATATAAAAAACACAACGTAGCCACTATACCTAATGCTATGGCTGCCTGGACTTTATGCCATAGAGTCCAAGCCCATACACTCTTTTACTGTCTGCTCAAATATCACCTTCAGAATCTCCAATTTCTCCATATCACAAAGATGTCTTTTTTCCACCTCTCAACCCCCAATTACAAATATATTTGCCTTTCCTTGGACTAACTTAGATATCCACCTCTCCACCCAAATTACTAGGACTGTCTTACTCCAGGGGTCCTGGACAGTCTGCATAAATTTGGCAGACTTTGGTCTCTTATTTATTCTCTTGTCTCTTCCTACACTTAATCTTATACAATATGTAGATGATCTTTTTATCTATATTCTATCCTTAAAAATTAGTCAAGCTGACATTTCAGCCTAGATGAGAAACTAGTCCCAATGAGGTTGAAGCAGGTGTTCTCTGACTCCCAGACATCCAGACCCTGCTGGAAATAATATGGAGTTGGGAATGGAGAGGACCTACAGTGTGAGGACTGGGCAAGGGAACTCAGGGGTAAATGTTATGTAGCTCAGAGGGACCTTCTACAGAAAAAAAAAAAAAAAAAAAAAAAAAAAAAAAAAAAAAAAAAAAAAAAAAAAAACCAAAAAAACTGTAGATGAAAGCTTCCTCCATGCTTCTCTCAGTGGTTCTTGAGGAGAGAGACAGTGGTCCATGCTTGCTCGTATCATTTATTGATTGTTTATTGTGGAAAATGGGTGCATACAACTTCCTTAGGGTGGACCAGAGATTGAAAACATTTTTTAGGAAGGAATGTACAAAATGGGGGGGTGGGGACTGGAAGCTAATTGGCTAAATCCTCTGGTCTAATCTAGATATGTCATTACCATAGAGAACTCTGTTCTGTCACATTCCAATGTGGGGGATGTGGTCAGGTGTTCCAGACTAGGAATCTGGTAGGAAGCAGAGAAACTCCTATGGTCCTCAAATGGGAGCCAGGGTTTCTGAATCTACTCAACCTTACTAAGTTTCCAAGCATGGTCCACTGCTCCACAACAAAGTTCTCATGTATTTCCCATATATTTAATTTTAGGTAGTATCTGTTTACTTGAAGAATAATTACTTATCAGGTAAATGCTTGCCCTTTAAACATGACACATGTTCAAAGTTTAGATCTCCAAAACTCCATCAAAATGTTAGGTTATTATAATGGCTCACATGTTGATTCTAGCCCCACATGACAGAGATAGGTATCCGCAATATGTTAATATAACTACTATGCATTATATAGCATATTATATGATAAACATACTTCATGATCTATTTTCGATGAATGACAGTCATAATAATTATACAAATTGTTAACAATTCTCTACAAACAGTAATAATTACAAAACTTTCCCATTAGCTGCAATGTCTGAGAATGTATCACATTAGTATTTGAAATACCCATGTTAAGGGATAATTATCTTTGTAAATGACATTTATGTAAGTGTTGCAGATTAAAGTACTTTAAGGTAATCCTTAAAGTAGCTTTCATCTTGACAAGCAAATTGTTAGGTTTCCTAGATTTTTTTGCAATCTATATTAGATTATGGGCATGAATTATTTATATTGTTTTCTTTTCATTCAACGAGTTATAACAGAAAAGAAAGGTCTGAGGTACACTTCCAAATGCTAATAACTTTGAGCATTGTTTTCTTTCAAGACATCATAAGTCAAATACTTAAAATGCAAAAGCAAGCCATCTATAGTAACTCTCTTCACAGACATATACAGAAAAAAATAGAGGAAGAAAGAGGAGGAGGAGGAAAAATTTAGTTTGAGCTTTACAGATAACACTTCCCCAATATCCCACAACTATTTAAAATTTATAATTTATATCCATTGTAGTCTCTGAAGCAGGTACAACATGGTCAAGATTGGGAGACTTAGACTTTCCAACAACTCTGGGATACTATTTAGATATCACATTTCAGCAATATAGAAAGGTGGAAAAAAGGAGGTCAGATAAAACACGAAGTGCATTTTCTAGTTAATAATGAACAAAATATAACTCTTAGGCAAAGACTAGATTGTCAACAGAGTGTTGTCTTCCGGTATCACAGCATGCCTCCCTTATTCAGCTGCAGGGATCTCTTATCTTAAAGATTTGTTGCTTATGTAAGTTATAATAACCTAAGAAGATGTTTTATTATAATGATCCCCTAATACAGCTTCTGTAGGCTACCAGTAATGAATGTAAGAATCAGTCTCCAGAAAAGACCCTATAATAGTACTTGGATTGAACAAAACTATGTGGTGTAGAAATTATAATCTGTAATATTTTAATATATTAAACAGATTATGATTATTTATCTAATATTTCTGTTAATGTAAACATTTTATATAACTTCTAGAGACAATACCTCATCGCTAGCTCACATTAAGAGCTGAACATCAGGTATCAGAAAATCCTTGTTTGTTTGTCTTATTCTTTTTTTTTTTAATTTTTTTCTCTTTATTAGATAATTTCTTCATTTACATTTCAAGTGTTATCCAGAAATTTCCCCATACCCTCCCCCATCCCCACCCTGCTCCCCTACCAACCCCTCCCACATAATGGCCCCGGCATTCCCCTGTACTGGGGCATATAAAGTATGTATGACCAAGGGGCCTCTCCTCCCAATGATGGCCAACTAGGCCATCTTCTTCCATATATGCAGCTAGAGACATGAGCGCAGGGGGAACTAGATAGTTCATGTTATCTTCCACCTATAGGGTTGAAGACACCTTCAGCTCCTTGGGTACTTTCTCTAGCTCCTTCCTTGGGAGTCCTGTGTTCCAACTAATAGCTGACTGTGAGCATCCACTTCCGTGTTTGCCAGGCACTGGAATAGCCTCCCATGAGACAGTTATATCAGGGCCCTTTCAGCATTATCTTGCTGGCATATGCAATAGTGTTCATTTTTGGTGGCTGATTATGGGAAGGATCCCTGGCAGCCGCCGTCACTGGTTGGTCCATCCTTTTGATTCAGCTTCACACATGATCTCTGTAACTCCTTCAATTTGCGCTTTGTTCTAATTCTAGGAAGGGGCGAAGAGACCACATTTTGAACTTCATTCTTCTTGCGTTTCATGTGTTTAGTAAATTGTATCTTGGGTAGTCTAGGCTTCTGGGCTAGTATCCAAATATCAGTGAGTACATGTTATGTGAGTTCTTTTGTGATTGGGTTACAACACTCGGGATGACACCCTCCAGATCCATCCATTTGCCTAGGGATTTCATATATTCATTGTTTCCAATAGCTGAGTAGTACTCCATTGTATAAATGTACCAAATTTTTTTGTATCCATTCCTCTGTTGAGGGACATCTGGGTTCTTTCCAGCTTCTGGCTATTATGAGTAAGGCTGCTATGAACATAGTGGGACATGTGTCCTTATTACCAGATGGAACCTCTTATGGATATATGCCAAGTAGAGGTATTGCTGGGTCTTCCGGTAGTACTATGTCCAATTTTCTGAGGAAGCACCAGACTCATTTCAAGTGTGGTTGAACAAGCTTGCAGTTCCACCAACAGTGGAAGAGTGTTCCCCTCTCTCCACATCCACGCCAGCATCTGCTGTCAGCTGATATTTTGATCTTAGCCATTCTTACTGGTGTGAGGTGGAATCTCAGGGTTGTTTTGATTTGCATTTCCCTGATGATTAAGGATGTTGAACATTTTTTCAGGTGCTTCTCAGCCATTCGGTATTCCTCAGTTGAGAATTCTTTGTTTAACTCTGTGCCCCACTTTTTAATGGGGATATTTGATTTTCTGGTGTCCAC
>LR750524.1:373387-402952 GCA_902729485.2 Mus minutoides | reverse complement strand
AAAAAAAAAAATAAAATTATTATTGAAGTACTTCACTAGACTCACAACATTCTCATACTCTAGTAAAACAAGTGAATTATATGCAAAGTAGAGTCTGTTACAGACACCATTGCAATGTACAAATTTGTTATCACTAAGTTGCTATTAGTGCTCAAACCAAATACAATCCCATCTTCCATACTCTATGAAGGACTTATTTCATTGTCATAGCTATTTACTAGGCCTTTTGCAGTATTCTGCTACACCACCATCAGTTCTGATTACCTGCCTAAGAAAGGAAAATTATGTAGGAGGAAATTCATATCTAGGAATTTAACTATAGCTGTTTCTCATTCTCTCTAATTCCTTAAATGATACTTAACTTTCCAGTTGACTCACTTCTCACTTCTGGTTACTGTAGTATATGATCTCTACTTTATTCATGGAATAAAGAAGTCTGTACAATTTTTCTGATTACTAGTTAACAACAAACAAACATACACACAGATTGGGGATGGATGGATGGGAGGGAGCTCAGGGTTTCTCTAGCTATGAAGAGACATTATAACCCACCCCAACCATTACCAACTATTAAACATTTATTTCAAAGCTCACAGTTTAGAGGTTTAGTGCACTATCTTTTCCACGGAGCAACAGCAGTTATGAGTCCAGAGAGGGCTGAGATTTCTATACCTGGATTCTCATGTTGTAGTTGATGCTCTGGGACTACATTGAGCTCAAAGCCCACCCCATGACACACTTCCACTAAGAGAGCCACACCAATATTTTCCACTCTCCAAGATCCTATGGAGGTTATTTTCTAGCAAACCACCACAGAGACAAAGTCAAAGAAAGTAAGACATCTCAGGTATTAAATTACTTCCCAAGATCATATTACAATGTACTAATTCTTTTTTCTTTTAATTTTTATTAGATATTTTCTTCATTTATATTTTAAATGTTATACCGAAAGTCCCCTAAACCTTCCCTCTTCCCCTGCCCTGCTCCCCTACCCACCCACTCCCATATCTTGGCCCTGGAGTTCCCCTGTACTGGGGCATATAAAGCTTGCATGACCAAAGGGCCTCTCTTTCCATTGTTGCTCGCAGCTGAGTAAAAGATGACAGAGTTTTCCTAGGCTTCTGATTATGTTACAATTAAGGTGATTCTTAAATTTAACTAATTACTGAAGAGAACCCCTTTTAGTATAATACTTTTGAGAAATAACTACGTTTTAGGTAAGACAACTTCAGCTATCAGATCTCAGATGTGAACATGGGTTGTGAAATCTAAATTAGTCACTCAGTGGCCTCTCTTCTTCATGCTTGTTAGTCTTATCAGAGTTCTCCAGAGAATTATAGCCAGTTACATATTTATTTCTATTTCAATAACCACCTGAAATCTATATCTGCTTCAGCAGCACATATTTATATCTATCTGTAGATGTTTACCTGGTAAAAAGAGAATATAAATAGTTGTCTCACATGACAATGGACACCATCAGTATGTGATGTATGCTTCCATGACATGTTGCAATGAACATTTGTTTATATGATAACTCTGTGTTCATGAAATCTTGACGTAAGTTTTCATAAGTACTTTAAGTTCATCTCTTTCTGAATCTTCTTACCAATTGAATCAGAGTTGTTTTCATATTCAAGGCTTAAAGTTATTATTAAACCAGTGAGAGTCAATGTTCTAGTGTAAATTCTACCAGACCAGTAGAAGATATGTCCCACTTTGAAAGATTTATGGCAACAAATGTCTGTCTTATCTTAGGATAGTCTAACTTTGACACATTTAGACTTCAAGTGAAATGGATGAAGCCCACACATTATATTATACAAACACTTTACTAAGTCTATTAATTTCAACATTAATCTAATTACAAAATAACCTACTATAAAGATAGTTACAGTAGACTGGGAAGAATTAAAAATTATATTCAACCATATATTGTCTCAAACAAAACATTCATCTCACTAGCAAACATATCCATATAGACTTTGAGTCAAAGAGAGAAAACAGTCTACTAAGCAAAACCAAGCTATGGTACATATTCTGGTAAATGATAAAATAAACTTCAAATAAAAAAAATAGTCAGGGAAGATGCAGACCTTTCCAGATTGTTAATAAAGGATTCCCTTCATTAATACTTTATTAAGAAATATATTAACTATTAATATATAAGCACCAAAATCTGGGGTTCTCAAATTTTCAAGAATGAGCAATAATGAACAAAATAGACCACACAGGTTCTCGTTAACATTATGTGATATCTGTTTCTCATAGTCATATTTAGAAAAATCATGAAATTTAAAAATCAGATAAGAAATCTCAAACTTAAACTATACAGTAAATACATTGAACTTAACAAATATGGAATTTGCTGTTCAACAGATACAGAATGCAGAGCCTTTCATGCAATGTTTTTGGAACCTCCTAGAAAATAGAACAAAGACAAACATTTTCAAAATAATATCTAGTACCTAATCAGGTAGAAAGGTACAATTAAATTTGAATTTGATAGCAGAAGAAACAGCAGTATGATAGTTAGTTTTTTATCAAGGAAACCCAAGAGTCACAAAGGAAAAGCAAACCTTAGTTGAGGAATTGCTATTATAAAATTAGTTTCTGTATATGGGATGATCCAGTGCCCTGTAGATGCCCCATTCCTTAAAAAGTGGCCCAGAGAGATACAAGAAGGGTAGTTAAATCTGAGTCTAGAAGAAATTCAGTAAATGATTTTCTGTCATGGTTCTTGTACCTGTTCCACCTTGAGTTCCTACCATAACTTTCCTCAGTTATGGATCATTACCCCATTAATTTCACGGTATTTTACCACAGAAATAAGAAGCAAACAAGGGAAAAAAGCTCATATGCACATTTTGAAGACTGTATGCAGAGTATACTGCTAAATAATTTTGTACCATTGACAAAATAATAGAGAAATTAAAATAAAGTTTCTAGAATTATAGGAAAATGAAAGTATGGCTTACAAAGGCACTGGCCATTGGAAACATCAAATGTATAAAGGAAAGGACTCACTATCTAAAAATTATTATTAAATGCAAACACTGGACACCAAATAGAAATGAATGAACTATAATACCTGAATATACAGATCCTAACATAATAAGTACAAATGGATAATAAATATTTGAATAAATGTTCAACATTTTTAGGTAATACCTACAGAAAAACTCATTCCTTTCCCAAAATCTATAGACAACTATGGACTACTGAGAGAAGGAGAGAGTGGTGATGGTAAAAGCGAGAGGGAGAGGGAGAGGGAGAGGGAGAGGGAGAGGGAGAGAGATTTAGCTTCTCCCAGGGTTAAGCACTATAATTGGTTATACAATATTTTAAATTATCTATACATTCACACACACACACACACACACACACACACACACACACACACACACACACACATATATATATATATATATATATATATATATATATATATATATATATATATATATATAAAATCATTAAAGAAAGAGACCTTGAATTTGAGAAGTAATATAGAAACACATGAAAAAAAAAGGGTATGAAGTTAAAGGAAAAAAGAAAATAACGTAATTAAATTTTAATTAAAAATAAAGATATACATAAAACCCCATGTTTTTAAATTTGCCACATCTTGTAGCATTTTAAAATATCATTATTTCCAATGAGGTAGTATCATCAAAGTTAAAGCTCCTTTAAAAGAGATTATAAAGGAAACTACAGGGAATTGTCTAGTTATGCCAAAGAATTTACTTTATGAAATATTATGGTCTTACTCCCAATTGACAATTGTCTAAGGAAATTAAGAGGCCATCCAATGAAGTCAGTTCTTAGGTCTGATTTGAGAAGACTGTGCATTTCATGCCAATCATCGTTCATGCCACTGAGGCAGCTGCCAGTGTCACTACACAATTACAAGTGGATGGTTTGAAGTTTCTCTGTGATATTGTCCATCTTGCAATAGAAAACTTGTTTAGTTTTATGTATAAACAGCTTTCATAAAGACATCTGGGTAGGTGTTTGATCACCTTTCCATTATTACTAATAAAATAAAACTGAAAACATTACAATTATAAAGACCAAGACTCATTGCTTTAAGTGCCTTTTTAGAAACCATACATGATGTTAACTCTATTAATATATAGTATCTTCCCAGGAACTGTAAGCTAGAATTATTTTTAGTTGAATGGATCTCACTTAATAATAAAATTTAAGCTGTCCCTGATATGCAACCTGTAAACTGCTTAAATTGGAAATGTGGTGATCTATCAGTCAGTAGGAGACTCTCAGCTCTTCTAGTGCTATGTTCTTGTCTTGAAGAACATGGACTGAACCTCAAAATCTGTAAGTCAGCCTTAATTAAACGGTATTGTTATATGAATTGACTTGGTCATGATGTTTCTTTTTTTTTTTCTTTTTTTTCTTTTTCTTTTTTTTTTTTCTTTTTCTTTTTTGTTTTTGTTTTTGGAGACAGGGTTTCTCTGTATTCTCCTGGCTGTCCTGGAACTCACTCTGTAGACCAGGCTGGCCTCGAACTCAGAAATTCACCCACCTCTGCCTCCCAAGTGCTGGGATTAAAGGCATGCACCACTACGCCTGGCTCTCATGATGTTTCTTTATAGCAATGGTAGCTCTAAGGCAGAAGTTGGTGCCAGGAACAAGGGTATTGATGTGATAGGTTTCACCATGTTTTTGTTTGAAGCAATGTGGATTTGGGGATGTTGCATTTGGAAAGTGATGTGATTCTTTAAGTGAGTCTTAATAGGCCATCCTTGTAAGAATATAGAAAACATTGTTGGTGAGAGGTTTGCATCTTTTTCAAAGGTCAATTAGAAGACTAGATAATACTCGCTTGACTTAAGCTGTTATATGAAACCTCAAAGTCCCATGTTCATATTGACACACTTCCTCTAACTAGGTTGCATCTCTTCTAATAAGGTCATACCTCCTAATAATTTCACACTCATGAGCCAAGCATATTCAAACTGCTACTTCCTGTGTGTGAATCCTTGCACATACACTTGTTAGTAGCCTCAATAAACTCATTGGTTTAGTTAAAAGGGCTTGGTTGAAATCCTTATCTAATCTATTTTTGGCATCCCCTCTGGGATAAACAATCAAAAAGAGACATGTGTTCATTTCTTTCTTCCTATAGATAGTCCAACAACAATAGGAGATAAATGATGGATCAAAATAACCATTGTTCATTTTTCATAGCACTTCTTGAATCTCTAATAATATTATATGGCATGAAGAAAGTATTATAAATATGTCATGAATTGTAAGTGACATTTTCATTATTGCTTTCTTATTTTGTGACAGAATCTCATCATATAGCTTTGGCTCACTTGGAACTAATTTTGAAGACTAGACTGGATTTGCACCATCTTAGGTGCACCTGTACCACCTTCCAGTGTTCTAGGATTAAAATTGTGCATCACAAATCTTAGCCTCACTAAAAGGTATAGTTTAACTTATATGTACCCACTCAAAGTAACATTACATGTAAAACAATTCAGTCTATAATAAAAAAAATAAATAAAAAGTAAATGATAGCACCAGATAAACTGATAAAAAACAGAAACATCAAATTGCTTTGAAAAACTACAGATTCATAACTCTCCCAAATAAAGCTATTATTTCTGAAGTACAAAATACAAAAATATTAAACAAAAATCTCAAAGGCTTGGGAATACATAAGCAATAAAAATGATTGAAATCTAAAAGCATTAAAACACAGCTTAATCAACTTCTAATATCCATGAAATGTAAAAACATAAACTAATGGTCATTCATCATAGAATTCTAGGGGAGATGAGAGTGAAGAAAAATAAACATATAGGACAGAATGAACTTGAAGGAGTAAAGAAGGCTCATGTGTTTGCTTCCACTTAGAAAATGTTCACTGGCCATGAGCTATTTGAATTTCAAAGTTGGAATTGGTTTGAGGACCTCATGACTGTCTGCTGTAGTCTTATTCTCAAATATAAATCTCTGCTGAAATGAAAAACTTGCATAATCAGAAGGCTAGTTTTGGTGAAAATGTGATGGCGAACAAAGCAGAAGGAAAGCTTTGAAGCTGCCAACCAATCATAAGTGATATGTAAAACTTAAAAATCTTATAAATAAAAACTTAGCGAGAATACAAAAGTTTTGAACAAGGTTGAGACTTACGGAGTAAGGGTAGGATAGAGTTTAGTCAATAGGAACTAAACATAGGAGTTATAGGACAATTAACAACAGTGAAAAGCAGATACTGATGACTGAAGGCTCATAAAAAAATGGGGAGGAAAAGGTACATGACAAGGAGAAGAAAACAGATGAAACTGTGGAACGATGTGGTGGTATTTCAGCAAATCTTGGCATGGCCTCAGCTCTAGGAATCATTGTGATATTTCATTTACACAGAAACAAATGAATAATTATAATCCATATGAAAACTCAAATTAGCACTTAAACTAGAGTAGATGAATCTAATGGTACTCATAGCATACCACACAGAAGGAAACAGAACAGCAATGAAGTAGCTTATGACACATAGAAAATGGGATAATGGCCTTTTATCCTGTAAGGCTGAGGACAAAATGAACTTAGCTAACTCAGTATTTAAAGTTATATTATTTCTTCTAGAGGTGTTGTATAGCAATTTGGATTTTCATATATGTATTTAGCAATATAGAGAAAGCAAATCTATTTTAATGAGAATCTTTTTCACAAGTCAGGGTGAATGTAGATATAGAGAAAGAAAAGGAATAGGTGTTAATCAAACATCTGGTCTTTTATGGTGTACAGAATATCTGTAAGAACTCACTGGATCAGACACTTGGTGACCTTTCCTTCAGTTTATGCTCCATAGCTCCTAGGGACTAAATCAACAACCAAAGTGTACACATGGAGGAACCCATGTCTCCAAACGCATATGTAGCAGAGGATAGCCTCGTGGAACATCAATGAGAAGAGAGAGAGGCCCTTGGTCCTGTGAAGGCTCCATGCCCCAGTGCAGGGGAATGACAGGACAGGGAAGCAGGAGTGCTGGGTTGGTGAGCAGGGGGAGGGGGGTGAGATAGGGAGTTTTCAGAGAGGAAATGAGGGAGATAAAATTTGCAGTGTAAATAAAGAAAATATCTAATAAAAATAAAAAAAATAAAAAAGAACCCATTGGATCCAGAATAATGAAACTTTCCACTAGAATATAATGAAGTCCTGACAAATGTGTCATGGTTTGGAAATATATATGTGGTGGGATTAACTGTGCATACAAATGTGTGTGCATGTAGTTCATTATGAACATATATGCCCTATGTATGTATGTGTTGTAAAAATCCATGGTATATATAGATATATATGGGTGGGTGGATATAGATATGTTAACAGTATAAGTGAATTTATATGCATGCTTTCATGTTTTATTCCAATTAAAGTACTAGGATACTATAAATATTGCTCAAAATTACTGTTTGCCCCCAAATTAAAATATCAGTGATAAACAGAGAAAACTCAAAACACCACTTGAAAGTGCATATGACCAAAATTGAATAATTTGAGAATAAATATAAACTACAGTTTCTAGAATAAAATAAATATCTATAAATCTATACAGATGAGAAACATTTAACTGAAGAAAATTCTTAATGTAAAGTAAAAAAAAAATGTTCATTGAGAATATCCAATTAATAAGTATGTGAGGGAGAGGGAAATGTAACCCCTTCAGTAGACATATGACAGTTGACAAATATCCTTCTTAGACAAAATTCTCATTCTTTAATGAATGTGATTATGCTTGGTGGAATTTTGACACCACACAATAGTTCATCTCTAAGTATTTGCCCACAATTCTGAATAAAACACTTGAGCTTCATCTCACTTGTTTATCGAGGTTTAAAAGAGGTACATAGCTTTTACGATACTGTTACAAACAAACAAACAAACAAACAAACATCTAAGTCAAATATATGATCAGGCAAACATAAACTGAGGGGAATATTCTAAAGTAAGTGGAGAGTTGCCAAAATATGAAGATAAAATTATGTTGTGAGAAACTATTGTGATAAAAGTCTGTGAGAATCAGGGTGGCAGTAGGTTGTTGCTATGATGACATGTTAGGTATCACAGCTATATGGAAATATAGAATAAATACAACATTGAAACATTATTAGCCCGCAAGCACCGAGAATACTTGTGTCAATGCTGGGTTTTCTTCATGTAACCCCTCAGTTCATAGCATCATTTGCTTGTAATAAATAGGAAAAATAATAGTGATGGGAAACTAAGTGTGAACAAAATTAAATGACAACATTTATACAGTTTTCATAGTCCTAAAATTCTTTAAATATAATATATTTGAAGAATGAAAGGGAAAACAATAGGTGAAAAAATCTTTAATCAAATGAAATTATGTCACAATTTTTGAAATTTTAGTAAAAATGAAGACAAATATTAGTGTCATTTGAAAATATCTCAGCAGATTTATAACTAAAATACAGTGTTTAAATTGTTGATTAAAATAATGCTTATTTATATTATGTAATGTATGTTTTAAAAATAGGATATTCTATATTTACATTAACAAAATATATATTTCAAAAGAAATTATATGATTACTGGTATTTTACTCATAGTGACACAGCAGAAATTGAGTGACTTGCTCAAGAAATAAAACCTCACAAGATTTCTGAACTTTTAATTTTTATTTATTTATTTATTTATTTATTTATTTGTTTGTTTGTTTGGTTGGTTGGTTGGTTGGTTGGTTTTTCATGACAGGGTTTCTCTGTGTAGCCCTGACTGTCCTGGAACTGACTCTGTAGACCAGGCTGGCCTCGAACTCAGAAATCTACCTCCCTCTGCCTCCCAAGTGCTGGGATTAAGGGCATGCACCACTACTGCCCAAAATTTGCGAACTTCTTAATGAACTAACAGGGTTCTTTAATTTTTTTCAATATTCTACAGTAAAAATGAAAAAGAAAGAATTTTGATCTATACTATAGTTGCATCTCAAAGGGAAATGAATATGGAAATTATCAAGTTATGAGCATCCATATGTTAAAATGACACTATAGAGGTTGTGTTACATAAATGCAACATTTGTTTAAGACAGAAATATATGTGAATTAATTGCAACTCCTCCATTCTTGCTCTTAAAATAGTAGCACAGATATTAATGAAGAGTAAAGTAGGTAATGGTATCCTATGCTGAATTAAGTAATTCTCCTTAAGCTGCAGACCCCTTCTCCACAGAATATTCTGCCCCTCCATGCAAAAAGAAAAGGTTCAAGCATATAAACTAAACACATGGAGATGTAGAGTGTATGCAGATAATCAGAATACAATAGTCTGTCGAATGCCCTAATAATAATAACAAGTGAACTGACTTTTGACATAACAAACATTTTAATAGATACATAAACCCTTCGCAATTCAATGTGGACATGAAAACTACTTTGACATGAATTTTTCAAATAAGTATATAAGTACAAGGATGTTTTTATATAATCCATATATATATATATATATATATATATATATATATATATATATATATATATATATTTCTCATATAATTCCAGATTAACATTTTGGTTTTCAATAAAGGCATCTGTAGAAGTTTGTCCCTGATTCTGTCTAGCCATATGCTCACAGAAATAAGACTCAGATTGAAACTATATTTTTGAATACCTTGGCCATATAGCTAGGTTCTTCCTTCCTTGAATAGATATAATTTAAAATATCCCATTTATTCTCCCTACATTCCACCACATGGCTTGATACCTGTGTTCAGATAACATGAATTTATCTTGTCAAATATCCCCAGTAAATCTCCCACGTGGCTCTATCCCAGAATCTTTTTTGCCTTCTAGATGTCTCAACTCTATTTTTCTGCCTAAGCCATAGAACATAGGCTTTTTAATTGACAGGTGATATAGCCATACGATACACAAAATATTCTCTCAACAAGCATGTTTCCATCTCTATCCCTTTATTTTGTAGTGGTTTCATTTTTCCCTTCCCTTCTATCCCTGATCTTGATTTTCTCTGTCTCTGTTTTTTCTTCTACCTTCTCTACCATCCTTGCTATTTTCTTTTTACTTTCATGCTTCCCCCTTTTAAGGGAAATAGCATTTATTTTGGTTTATTAAAATTGAAGACTATATTCCATTGTGGAGAGGTCATGGCAGCAGGCAGAGAATGAAGGTATTTAGAGAAGGACGAATAGCTGGTCATAATGTAGCTGTATTCAGGAATCAGAGAATGACAAGGAAGTGAGGTTAGAGCATAAAGATTCAGGATTAGGCCCCAGTAATTCATTTTCTCCAGCCAGAATCCACGTTGCAAATGTTCCACAACCTACCAGCACCTGAAGACCAAGTAATCAAACAAGTAAAACTATTGGAAATACTTTACATTTACATATGGTCAGTGAAATGCTTTGAAGATAAGCTATTCACTGCCAAGCCTGACAACATGAATTCAATTCCTAGGACCCACATAGTTGAATGAAAGAACTCAATCCTGCAAGTTGCCCTGTGATTTTTTTACACAGGCACTATGGCATGTGTGCCTACATGAATGTACACACATTACTGAGCCTCAGCGTCTAGGATGCCGAAACTTGGTGTTTTTCTTTATGCATAACAAATATAAAGGGACTACATTATGCAGCAGAAGGCTGCAAATCTGAAGGAGCTAAGAAACTGTAGCATAGCATAGTATAGTAATGTGGAGTTTCACTTTTTTTCTCATATTTGATGCTCAAGCTAAAGAATCATATTCCCCCAAATGTTGATGGTTACCCATAAAGGAAAATAAGAAGAAAACATAGTATCTGTTTTCTTTGACTGAAGTATGCTGGGAGTGACAGGTAATCATGAAAGAAGTCTCTTAGATCATTACTTCTGATAAGGAAACAGAAAACAATATTGTTAACTTTCTATCAAGTCAGAAAAGGTCAAAAGGTAAGTCTAGTCTAGACCCCAACACAGAGCAGGGAGCAATGAATTATCCAATCCCTTCACTGGGATAAAGGTAGCAAAATCCATTGAAGCATCAGGATTTTCATGACCTATGGCTAGTTATGGGAAGACTACCATGATGTGAAACCATATGTAGGTACTGAAGATCCATTCTTTTGGGAGTAACTTCCATCCCTTTATAATGTTGCATATTTTGTAAATTTTTAAGTATTTCTAATGACCATGTAATACTTTATTTCAACGAACAACTAACATACATTTTGCCTTCAAACTCAGTAGTTTTCAAAATAGTCATAGAACTAGAACAGGACAGATTTGATAAAGTGACAGTTTTATATCACTCTCTGAACCAAATTTTCAATCTAGAGCAATGTCTTAAAAAAGCAAGGGAATATCTATTCAGCATGTTTTTATTTCTGTAAACTTAAACAGATAACGTGATCAAGACTGTTGTTTTACAAAAACCTAAGAAAAAGACTATACATTCTTTAATTGGGGGACAAAGGAGATGGCTCAGTTGGTAAAGAAGCAAGCAAGAGGAAGTGATTTGGAGCTCCAGAACAAAATGTAAGCTGTATCATGTGGTTCATTTATGAATGTAGGACTGGTAGTGCTTAACCAGGCAAATTGATGACCATCAGATTCACTGAGAAAAGACATCTCTAAATTTATGTGAAATTTTGTTGAGGAAATGACCTGAAATTGACCTCTTGATTCCACACTCACCTAGACATATGCCACCATAGCACAAGCAGGAACCTTTCTACATAGACATCTAAATATCATACGTACACTACAATAATTCTATAAAATTGTCTGAAAATTAGAGAGTCAGTTTAACATTCTTATGTAGGATTCTGAGACACAGATTATCAATTAGAATTATTTTGTTGAAGTGAATTTAAATGAACATTATCTGTTTTGAGGTTGGTATGATTGTTTTAGCTACATTTTAATTTCTTACCTACTTCAAAAAACCTTGGTAGTTATTTAGCAAATAACAAAATGGTGAACAAAACACTGAGAATTCTAGAATATTATTATATCCCCATTTTCTCTTTTTTGTTAGCAATGCATTTTTGAAGACTGAACATAAATATACACCTAGTAACTGTCACAGTGTAAGTTAATGGCATGTACTATATATCCACTTTAAGGAAATATTCTCAGAAGTTAAATATAAATTCAAAACCAATTGAATTAGAAGCAAGCCAAAAAGAAAAATATTTCCATCATGCTCCTTTCTTGTTTCCCAATTCTCTGTTTTTAAAATGCTTTTGATGCCTTTTATTCTTCTTTGGTTTGAAAAACATAATCACAGTATGAGTGCCAAATGTGCTCCACATACTAACGGTGGGATTTTGAAGCAATACTTCCTAGACACCATTGTTCATAGTGACTACACATCTGACTGTTAAAGATTAGAATGAGAAAAGGGAGTTATTAGCTATTAAAGTGATCCATCTTTGCTGGAAATAAAAAAAAACAAAGCCATTCTTTTCAGCATGAAAATTTTATACATGTTTTGATATAGGAAAGTGTACTTTTACCCAGAAGAGAACACAAAAATATATCAACATCATTTCTATAGCACAGAAAGTGATGGGCTCTCTATTCAAACCTCAGGTTTTGTTTATTAATATAAAATAAGCTTCTATTTTAAGCAAATGCAGTATTTTAATGATCCTAAAAGAATCTTCATATATTTCATTTTCATTGTCAAATGAGTTTCATTAATTCTCAGTAGAACATTGTAATCATTTGTCCTTGTTCAACATTCAGTCCCTAGGCACCAGCAATGCCATTCCTCAACCCTTTATTGGATATGAAGAAAACTCAGTTCTATGCCAGACTCTAGTATGTAACCATACAGGAGTTAGGGACAAATGCTGTTTAAACTAGTTTAAGACAATTGTCTTATTGTGAGCCCATGATCTGAGGCTGTACCTGATCAAGGACCTTTGGAGATTTGGGACCCAAAATACCAACTACAAAACTTTAGTATGAAATCATGAATGCTATTGGCTTCTGCTTTCTTGACCTGAGCCTTATAAGTTTCTGTTGATACATAATATTTTCATTTTTTTTATTTTTGTAAAATTGGGTGTGCTGTATTAGTTTGTCTGAATGTGAGGCAGTGTCTGCTACTGTAAATTCCACATCCAGGTACCCATCTCAAAGAAGCAATCCCTTGATGAAAAACTCAGAACAGAGAAGATTGCATTGCTGATATGCGCTGTACTGGTGGCACTGACACTCTTCCTTCAGACTGACTCTTCCAGCTCTAAGACAGATACAACACTAAAGGTGCCTGTCTCCTGAACCATCATTGTTTTCTCAGAACCATATTGTTTTCTTTGCCCTGACACACTGAAATAGCTTTAGGAAACTCCACATTGTCAACTCCCTTGGCATTTGAATCACCTTCATTTATGTTTAATGTTTAGTTCTCAGACTGGTGCTTAGGATGTAAAAATGACAAATTAAGAACAAATTAATGTCAGTGAGAATATCTTTTGGAGACAGACAATTGAAGCTTGTTTCTGGGAAAATAACTGTTCTTGGGATTTCCACTATTTGCCTCAAAGGTGTTACATCATTGGACAACATTATTTTTCTCTCTTCACCTTCAAATATTGCAGTTTATTAGTAAATTGTATTCAATTTTTATATGACTCAATTGAATTGAAGTTTGTGAATGGCCTTGTAAGTAATAACAGCAAGTTTTGAAATTAGCAAGATTTAAAATTGGACATCATTATTTTTCTATGATAGTGCCTTGATGTAAAGATAATGAATATCTACCTGTTGGTATCTCACCACTCTTCTTCATGTAAAATGATCTGGCTTTCATTCTACCTCACTGTCAGTCACCGCATGGTATATCATTCAATGTGATACTTAACCACATATTACCTTAAAGTGGTAACTATTTCATGCGTGCATGTGTGTGTGTGTGTGTGTGTGTGTGTGTGTGTGTGTGTGTGTATTCTCTTCACTGTTTTTATTGCAAACTCTATATGGTAAAAATCTTTTATTTTGCTAGTATTGTATTTTATGGGGCAACTAGCACAATGCAAATATATCTAGCAAATTCTTGCTGAACTGTATGTTGAAAAATAAATGTGTTTGAATTCCTTGATGAAATGTCTCTATGCATATCAGAGCACCTTTATAAATATTTAACACCTATTTTCAATGTGAATGTCAGGAACTTCATGTACTTCCTGATAATTGCATCACAAAAGCAATCAACATGATATTCTTAGTCTTCACCTTTTATTTAGATCAAGTTCCTAATCCAATTTATAAAGAAACTTAAAATTTGAAACTATTATGTCTTAAGCCATTTATTCAAGNATCAGAGCACCTTTATAAATATTTAACACCTATTTTCAATGTGAATGTCAGGAACTTCATGTACTTCCTGATAATTGCATCACAAAAGCAATCAACATGATATTCTTAGTCTTCACCTTTTATTTAGATCAAGTTCCTAATCCAATTTATAAAGAAACTTAAAATTTGAAACTATTATGTCTTAAGCCATTTATTCAAGTCATGCAATTATAATGTAGGAACTGTTAAAATCACAATAACCAAAAATATCAAAGACAAAATATTCAAATTGTGTTCTTAACTGTAGCTTCTCATTGAGATATAAAAAAGTATATCATGTCTCAAATAGAAAACTATAGTTCACTATAAATGTTATTTAGACAAAAACATACAAATGAGAACTACAGTTTGTATTAGTTCAGACTTCACACATACATCTTTGCTTGATAATCTACTCTTTCAAATATTGTTTGTCCTAGCTTCTTTGTTATCTTACTATTTCCATAATGATGGTTAAAAATGCATGAAAGATCAAATAACTCGAAGTTGCAATACATCAAAAATTCAGTTTACCCACATTTTTAATATAAAAACTGTCTAAAGTCAATTTACATATTAACAATACTGTGGAAAAACAACCATGAATCCATAAAAATCCCAGGTAAAATTACACAAGACATACACATTATTTTTTTAAAGAAACGCCATAATACTGAATCATAGTAGATTTCATATACTGATGGTAGCAGGGTTAGTAATCTTTTCTAAGATCCCTAATCCATGTTCACAGTCCTAGTTTGGATGAGAAGTCACAGAACCTGGTTTTAAGCCTTTTTTCTTTTCTTTTCTTTTTCTTTTTCTTTTTCTTATTCTTTTCTTTTCTTTTTTTTTTCTGATATTGTAGAGTGTCACAGTCATTAATGGCCACACCTCTGTTTCATGAGCCATTAATAACGGAGCAAAAAAGACAACATTCTTCATCTAATTTATTAGCTAAACTAAATAAATTGGGAGGCAATTTTTAATTGCCTGAGGGGTGCTCCAGCTTTGCCTGCTATCCTTTCATTTACATCTCTGATTGTAAGTAAAATTTAGATATGTCATCTTCAATTTAAATCACCAGAGGTGAGTGTCATACCCAAGTTACCAGGCTGTTCTTTTCTCAGCCATTGGGAATTAGGTGTGTCTGAGTGGTTATTACTCCCTGCGGATTCTCTTTGAATACATACTGACAGGTACCACTCAGAGTAACCACTTCATCCTCTCTTACTTGCTTCCTGGTGTTTGTGAGTCAATCCAATTAGAAAGCTTGCTAGTTTGTGAAATATGTATGTTTAACAGCTTTAATCTGAGCAACTGTAAATTATCCTGTTTTCTTTTTCTATTTTGTTTTGGTTTTGATTTTTTTTTTTTTTTTAGAGGATCAATATTGTTCCCTTGCACTGCTCAGTGTTCTTGGTGGGACAGTTTATGTTTGATCGAAAGCTCTGGAGAGGTAGAAAACCTAATGATCCATTTACCATAAAATTATTCACAGGGATAAAATGGAATACATTTCTTTTTTTTTTTTTTTTTTTAAAGTGAGAGGTCGCTGGGCATGGTGACACACACCTTTAATCCTAGCACTCTGGAAGCAGAGGTAGGTGATTCTCTGAGTTCAAAGCCAGCCTGTTATACAGAGTGAGTTCCAGAACAGCCAGGGCTACACAGAGAAACCCTGCATCAAAAAACAAACAAACAAAAAAGTGAGATGTCCTTAAAAATCTTAAACATACAATGTTTATTCACTTGACTAGAAAATCTTCATAAATTATAAATATGGAATTAAAGTAAAACCAAATCCTTTGTAGAAACTTTCATATTTAAAACCCTATATCATGCACCATAAATATTATTTTTAATTTCATTGATTTTTCTAGGATTTTTCAAAATCAGGGTCTCACTGTGTAGCTAGGGTTTTCTAGCCTAGCCTAGAACTAACAGAGTTCCACCTGTCTCTATCTCTGTAGTGCTATGATTAAAGGCATGAGCCACAGTGCCTAGCTGGGTCTTAAGCATATGCTTTACTTCAGCACTGTCTTTTTTTTTTTTTCTTTTAATTTTATTAGATATTTTCTTAATTTACATTTCAAATGCTATCCCGAAAGTTCTCTATAACCTCCCCCCACCCTGCTCCCCTACCTACCCAACCACTCCCACTTCTTTGTTCTGGCATTCCCCTGTATTGGGGCATATAAAGTTTGCAATACCAAGGAGCCTCTTTTCCGGATGATGGCCCACTAGGCCACCTTTTGCTACATATGCACCTAGAGACAGGGGATCTGGGGGTTCTGGTTAACTCATATTGTTGATCCTCTTATAGGGTTGCAGGCCTCTTCAGCTCCTGGGGTACTTTCTCTAGCTTCTCCTTTAGGGGCCCTGTGTTCCATCCTATAAATGACTGTGAGCATCCACTTCTGTATTTGCCAGGCATTGGCATAACCTCATATGAGATAGTTATATCAGGGTCCCTTCAGCAAACTCTTGCTGTCATATGCAATAGTGTCTGGGTTTGGTGACTGATTATGGTATGGATCCCCGGGTGGGGTAGTCTCTGGATAATCCATCCTTTCGTTTTAGCTCCAAACTTTGTCTCTGTAACTCCTTTCATGGGTTTTTGTTCCCTATTCTAAGGAGGAATGAAGTATCCACATGCGGGTCTTCCTTCTTCTTGATTTTCTTGTGTTTTGCAAAGTGTATCTTGGGTATTCTAACATTCTGTGCTAATATCCGCATATCAGTGAGTGCATACCTAGTGACTTCTTTTGTGATTGAGTTACCTCACTAAGGATGATATCTTCCAGGTACATCCATTTGCCCAATGATTTCATAAATTCACTGTTTTTAATAGCAGAGTAGTAAGAGGCTTTATCACCATTTTCTCTTATATTGTAGTGGTTTTTATTATTAGATATTTTCTTTATTCACATTTCAATTGTTATCTCCTTTCCTAGTTTCCTCTTCAAAAATCCCCTATCCCCTCCCCCTGCCCTCTGCTTCCCAGCCCACCCACTCCAGCTCCCTGGCCCTGGCACTGGGGCATAGCAGAGGATGGCCTATTTGGTCATCAATGGGAGGAGAGGCCCTTGGTCTTGTGGAGGTTATATTGTAGTGTTTGAAGTGAGAAATAACACGTACGGCTCAAGAACTTAAATACTTAGTCTACAGCTGGTAATGTTATTTGGGAGATTTACATGTGGCCTTGCTTGAGGAAGTATGTCACTGGCACAGTACTTTAAAAATGTACAGACTTGTGGCATTTGAGTTCTCTTGGTTTCCTGCTTGAGACTCAAGTTGTGAGCTCTCTCCTTCCTGTTCCTGCTGTCATCTCTGTGGCTACTTATTATTCCTGACATGTGTAATGACTCCTATCCCTCCGAAACTGCAATCCAAGAAAATCACTCATTTCTCTAATTTTATTGGTTTGTGGTGTTTTATTACTGCAACAGAAAAGTAATACACATGTAGGCATTACTATTATGTATAAATATATTCCACATATATTTGTGGCTGACTTTGATATGCCCTTCTCTATGGAAAATGCCATCAGTATCAATAAAGAAAATTGTATTTTCTATTAATATAATCTCTTAATATCTTACTCCTACCCTCACATTAACATTAATTTCAGTCTCCTATAGTCCCAACTCTACTTATGTTCCTCTGCAAACATTTTTTATTTACATATTAGAAAGGGGAATGATATAGAATGCAATATTTATATAGATATTACTAATTAAAGTTTCCTTTGGAATGTATATTGTGAATGTATACCGAAACAATATAAATTATATATCCAAGCTCCACACAATAAGAATAATATTCATCATCACTAGACTAGTAGAAATACAGGAACAAACTAGGTGGGTTTTTTTTTTTTTGTTTGTTTGTTTTGTTTTGTTTTATTTTGTTTGTTTTTTTGGGTTGTTTTGTTTTGTTTTTTTGTTTTTTAGGTTGTTTGTTTGTTTGTTTGTTTGTTTGTTTTGAGACAGAGTTTCTCGATATAACCCTGGCTATCCTGGAACCCACTTTGTAGACCAGGCTGGCTTCGAACTCAGAAATCTGCCTGCCTCTGTCTCTGCCTCCCAACTGCTGGGATTAAAGGCGTGCACCATCATCGCCCAGCACAAACTAGTTTTATAACATATACTTATGCATAACAGGTTTTTATAGTATATACTTATTCATAACATGTTATTTATAACATAGGCATAGCATAAAAGAAACATATAATGTAAAATAATTTTATGAATCTTATTATTCCACCACCATATATGAAGTCTAACTTTAGCCATATTATGAATCTTAATCAATTCTAACCCTTTACAAATCTTAAATCAGAAGCCACTTTATGAGTTATAACTCTACCTCAAATAATTACTATATAACTTCTAAAACAAAACCTTATCTAAATTGAAAGTGGTGGTAACCAAGGACTAACAATTAACACAACCTTGGTAATATTCTTTTGCTTTGCTTTTCTTTGCTGTATTTCATATATATTCCAGTCCAGAACAATGGCATTCCTCTATCAAAGATAACATTGTATAGGTAGAAAGTATTATTTACTATGTCCTCATGCTACCACTGTAAAAAGCAGTAGATACCTAGCAGAGAGGAAATATATTATCCTTCATGTACAAAGTCCAATCAAGTTGTATAGTAACCTTGGTTTGCCAAAACACCAGACTCCTAGATCAATTACATACACGATTGCCTGATATTCCAGCATGTTATCTATGTAATTTTAAATTCCAACAGTGTACAGTGGTGACTTATTCTCCATATTTTATTTTTGAAATGCCAACCAAATGACGATTTTATGGGCAAAGATTGTGATTTTACAATTGTTTACATTTCTAATATTATTGTGTTGTTTTATTTATTTTGTTTATTTTTGTAGAACACATGTATTATATTTTCTACTTTTCCAAACTCCTCCTAAATCCTTTCTATTTTTTGACTCATATAACTTCATGTTCATCCATTCTTAAAATGAAAGTAAAAGAAAGAATAGAAAAGAAAAGAAAATGTCAGTAAAATCATGAAATCTGAGTTCTGTCAGCCAGTTTCTCCTGAACATTCTATGGAGTGTAGTTGATACATCTAGTGCCACTCCATTCACAGAGGAAAGAAAAGGGAGATTCTTGCCACTTTTCACAACTGTGAGCTTCTTGTGAATAGCTTCTTGTTTAATGATGAGACTTTGTAACCACATACTTTCCTCTTTGCAAGCATTTTGTCTGGCTTGAGATTGTATTTTATACTGTACACAAACCATCAGCATCTAGTAGAGGAGCAGAAATAAGAAAGTAATCTTCTAGAAATGGGATACAGCATATAGTGTTTGAAATGAACAAAGGGAAAAATTTTAAATGCGGATTAAATGGGGAGAACATGGAACACACACACACACACACACACACACACACACACACTATTTCAATGGAATTACCCCATGATTTGGGATACACTCTATGGTATTATATGATACCTAATAAAACCATAGCCTCACCTTCTTGGGGTAGATTATTTTAAAGACATGAAAGAAGGAAAAGCTTTAGTTTTGCTTGCCTCAGTTTCCTGGAAGGTTTATTTCTTCATTGTTAGTAGGGCCTAATTCTTTGGGGTTTCAGCATATACTAAAGACCAAGTGAGACAGGATTCTTAAAATTTCCATTAGGACACATATAATGTTGGAATACCCAGAACAGAGCATGTACATCACTGTAATAAATTCTGATATGTTTATCTATAGAACCCTGACTAACAAAGGACTCTAGTATCCAAAGACTCATAAAGATGCAACCCATTTCTGGGATCATTTTATTTGGTACCATATGATATCTACTGGGGGTATTGGCTCCCTAATTATATACATTGGATACTTCCACAGAATTCAAAAGGCAGCTCTATATGGTGTTAACATCTCAAATACAATTGGATTGGCTGGATCATATGGACTAAATGGTAGGTTAGAATGCACAGCATCCTGAACTTGTTGAACAGCCTTATTCTGTTTCAGGCCCTACTCCAACATAGCAGCTTTCTGAGTTATTATAGGGATAGGACTGATACATCAGGTGAGGAATGTGCTATTCTCAAAATCTGTATAGGTCCACTATGCATTATGATTTTTTTCTTGGTGATGGGGAGCAGGTGAAGTAATATATCCTTCATTTTAGAAGAAAGATCTCTGAATGCCCATATCAACAGACTCCTAGAATTCTCACAGTGATAGAAAGCCCTTGAATTTTGTTTTGATGTATTTTCTCTCCTCTTTTGATGTGCACATTTGTTACCAACAAGGCTAACGTGGCTGCTCTACATGCTCATTTCTGGTGCTCCATAGACAAAGGAAAAGACATTTGATAGGTTAATAGCTATAGATTATGTACCAGGAGATGTGTTAATATGCTCAAGTTAGGATATCACATCTGGTACAGCAGTGCCAATCAGACTTACTACTTGATTGAGTTTTGAAAATGAACCCTTATTTTCTGTGATCCACATGTCTTATGCACTGGTCAAGTAGGAGAGTTAAAGGAAGACTTGGGAACCTTCCTTCTACATCTTTCATGTCCTTGATGATGACTTAATTTCTCAAATTTCTCTCCTACTATCTAGCATTAATAGTGATAGCATGTGTTCTATTCGATGTTGGCAGATAAAAAAATTGATGAGTCTTTCCCAACCCCATGAGCTAAAATAAAGACTGGCCTGCAAGATATTCTCACTGCTGTAGTAGTAATCAGAGTAGTAAAACCATATTTTAAATACTGTATTTAAGTCCCTTTACAAGAGATGCAACCCTTACCTAACAGTGTTAAAAATTCATTTTAGCTTATTTTTAATAATTTTATACATATCTTTGAGATTATAATGTAATCATGAATTTCTCCCTTTCCTTTCCTTTCCTTTCCTTTCCTTTCCTTTCCTTTCCTTTCCTTTCCTTTCCTTTCCTTTCCTTTCCTTTCCTTTCCTTTCCTTTCCTTTCTCCAGTCCTCCTATATACCTATTGTCCTTCAAATTCATGGTTTTTTTCTTTTATTGTGCAGTTAGAATGATGAAAGTACATTCCTCTCTCATATAACACATAAGGCAACTTTCTTCTCCCTTAAATTCTCCCAGCTTCCCTCCACAGCTTCCCTTTTCCCAGGATTCACCCCACTGCTTCTTCTCTTTAGGGAAGAGTAGACATCAAAAAGACAGTAACCAGACAGAAAAAAAAGGAGATACAATAAGATAAGTCAAAGCCCTCTTATAGAACTGGACAATGAAACTAAATGAGAAGAAAAGAGTTCCAAGAGTAGGCTAATGAGACAGAGACACACACCTGCTCCCATTGTTAGTAATTCCACAAAAGGTCAGGCTAGCAAACATAACTGTGTGAAGAACACCTGGTATAGACCTTTGCACCACAGGGAAGCAGCCACAATCTTTGTGAGCTCATATGAACCCTGCTTATTTGATTCAGTGCATGGCCTCTTTATTAATGGCTGTACTTCAATATAACATGCTTAGTCTGTATGTATGTTTGTCAGGGCCAACCAGTTGGCACTGGACTAAATGAGGTACTATTTTCTGACAAAGATTGCCTTTCAGCTGGGCATGGTGCCACATGCCTTTAATCCCAGCACTTGGGAGGCAAGAGGCAGGTTGATTTCTGAGTTTGAGGCCAGCCTGGTCTACAAAGTGAGTTCCAGGACAGCCAGGCTATACAGAGAAACCCTATCTCAAAAAAAAAAAAAAAAAAAAAAAAAAAAAAAAAAAAAAAAAAGATTATCTTTCTCTCTTACAGCTTTCCTCAATTGCCTATTGTGTAGTGTTGATACACCACAAGTTTTTCCTTCCACTTTGGTGTCCTCCATGTTCACATCATATCTGGACAGCCACGTTTATGAGACTTTATGGGTCTAGCTTCTAATTCTGATACGACTTCCTAGGAATCATATACTCACCACAACTCTTTTCAGATATATCCATTCTTCTCTAACCCCAACTTCATTTCATCTATATAATAACGCCCCCAGTAATATGACACATATAAACTTGTGGGGGTCATTAATTGTAGTTTGATTGATGTACCAGCAACCATATTCTTAAATAAGATATCCACCTTAATGGTAAACTCATATCATCTGTAGTTGACTGCACAAGATGAGATCAATCAGCATTACAGGGTGGAAAAGTAGGTAATACCAAACTCTACCACTAACTAAGGAACTATGGGCACTTAATTGTTTTAAGTCATTTTGGTCGAGTTACAATGTTGCATCAGTGGGATTTTATTTTTAGTTCACTTAATGCCTAGTTGTATTGGAAATTATTGCTAAGCTTTTGTTCTAAAATGATTATATATCCTACCATATTCTAGACTCTTAATTAGTTTATTTGTTCATTAAGTTTTTTGTTTTGTTTTGTTTTGTTTTTTTCTGTTGAGCCTGAGAGTTTATTATAAATTTTTGTTACTATCTTGGGTGAATTGTGCAATTTATGAGTATTTTATTTTTTCTTTGCTTTATATCTCCATATTAACCAATATTTATTATCTTGTTTCATTTGATTGTGTCTAATATCATTTTCATGGTTCCTTTATGAACTTAGTAGCCTTCAAACTCAGAATGAATCTAACAAATGTGTCCTTTCCTTTCAAATTATTTAACTGTTTTGGAAATTGTATTTTTCCATATATTTTTTCAGGATATACTCATATGTGTTGATAAAAAATGCCTCCTCAGATATTATTAGTGACATAAAAAGAGATGAGTTTGAGTATAATTCATATCTCTTCAACAGTGAATCATTTTCACTAGAATAAGTTGCCTTTCCTTTATTTAACCCAAACTTTATGTCCCTCACTATAATTTATGGGTTTTAAACATGCAATTTCACACTATTATTCTGTTTGGCATTTGGAAATCATAATATGATTTGAATTACTTTATTTTGGAGAAGGCAAAAATATACACTGTTCCCCTCTTATACATAGTTCTATGATTGTTTATATAATGTATACTTAAAAGTTTTACAATTATTATCTTTTTCTATGGTAGTAGTGTGTATTCACTTGCCTGATCTATAGGATAGTCCGAAAACAGCTGTGTGACTTGATTCTCCCCTTGCAAAATGAGGTTTCAGGGGTGGAACTTGGGTCCTTAGTCTTGGTAGCAATCACTTTTATTCACTGAGCCATCTTAACAATACCAATTCAATAAATCTTTTATTAATGCTTTCTAAAAAGCCAATATTATTAGAATATTAGAATTATAATTCTTATTTTAAAATAAAAAGCATTTCAAATTTTCCTTTTATGTTTAATTTCTCCTTCTTGTTATTTTGTGTCAGTATTTCAATATGTATCCCAATATGGCCTAGAAATCACTATGTAGCAGAGGATATCCTCAAATTTAATATAAGCCTCATACTTAAGTCTCTAAATTGATTTAACATTACAAAAATTATTTTTGAGTAATATAAGTGTTAATATTTTGGGTAGTATGTTTAATAAAATTGATAATAGCAGACGTTCTTTTCTTCTTGATATTAGCATGACATTCAGTTTTATTTAGGATGTTGGCTAAAATGTTTTGCTTGTTATATACTTTAATTGTAATTGCCACCTTCTCCTAAATTTGTGAATATTTTTTATATATTATACTTTGTCAAAATTTGTTATGATTTTTTTATCTTAACTTGACGATATAAGGACTTATATTGACAGATTTCATAATTATAAGTGCCTTTTTAAAAAACTGCTTTATATAATAAATATGTCTGTAAAATTTTCCTTACTGGTGAAATTGTTTCTAGTCTTCTAGGAGGTGAATTAATCAATTCATCAAAATAGATCACAATATATTTAACACATTTCCTTCTCTGAAAAGTCATGACTCATGTGTGGAGATTCTGCTCATGATTCTCCATCCTTAACTGAGACATGATTTATAGTTGATAGCTCCTGGACAAGAAAGATTTTCATTTAATTGGGAAGTACAGTTATTGTCTCAGGAGATCAAACAACACCCATGTGTTATGTGTGTATAGCCAAGAGTAAGAAGAATCAAGGGAATACTAAAAAAGGATGAAACTTCAAAAAAGAACATGAATGTGGAAAAAGGATATTGTTGAGGCATTTTAGGAAGCTGAAAAGGAAAAAAATGGTAGGTGAACACAATCAAAATTTTTCATTATCCAGAGCAGTTTCCCTCTACGAGTCTCTTATCTTTTCACAATTGCTGGTCAACAACTTGATTGGCATCTCTTATCTAATTTGTAATTCTCCTGGTTCCTGATTTGATGGGTTTTGCAAGTTTAGGGGATTCTTGGTGATGGAAGTAATTGGTAGAAACTCCCAAACAGTTTGCACTATCTCGGACTGTTAGTGGGGGACTTAGCTTCAGGTCCATGAAGAATAAAGGATTTCCTTTATTTCATGCAATTGGTTCATTTTTTATCTCAGTAAAGCCATGTCCGACTGCTTTCTAGAAAAGGAAGAATGTCAGGTAGAGCAGAGCTTCTCCTGTATGCTTCCTTGAGGGATGATTACCAACCTATTCCCCTGAGTTAGCATAAGACATTTGGATTTACCAGCAAGAATTCCTTTATCACCATAACAAGAACAACATAACAATTGTTACGCTGGAGGTGAGGCATTAACATTATGTCTACTTTTTAGGGCATATGACACCTTGCAGTCCTGATCCCCACACTAGGTTCTCGAAACTCTTACCCTTCTTAATCTTTTTATTGTTGGATATCTCACTAATCTTTTTATTGTTGGTTCTCTCACTGACAAGTGCCTGAAAGAGACAAGTACATGGTCCCTTTGACGCATATTTTGGCCTTATGGTAAAGAAGATATTGGTAGCAAGATCGTAATGCAGTAGGGCTTTACCCTTACTGGTAATCAAGGACAAGGTAGATGGGGAAAGGAAAGACTGGAGACAAGCACAGTTTTTCAAGACACACTTTCAACTGTATCTCTCATTATCAACATAGTGCCAGCAGGTGGGAACCTAGGTTTAAACACACACTTCCCCTTCTTTTGTGGAAGGCATTTAATATTCAAACTACAATATACCTTCTTCACTTTTATCTTAAACAATTTTCCAATTTAACAGATGTATATAGTAGGGAAACACAGGGGAAATGGGTTTATATTTGTCTTGCCTGAGCATTAAGTCCCTTGTGTAATACTTCCTGAAAAAGTAAATGTACTTTCCTAACAATTACATTAAATCACAGTCTCCAGGCACTATTTGCCAGGCTAAATGTTTCAAAAATCCCCAGGAGTTTCTGATTAGATGTACTGTTCAGATAAACTGTAAGTCTTGGCATACAGCATTACCAAATGAGGCATAGTTACTTAATCTGAATTATGGTAACTATTCTTTGCATTTTAATAAATATGTGGCTTACTCACTCACTTTGCAACACAATGTATTTCTCAGAATTTAAAGAGCAAAAACATACCAATGCTAATTATGCTATCCTCAGTAATTTACTAACCCATTAGAAGCAAATATTAATTAAGAATTGTTGATATCTATCTGAGGTTGGATTTACAAAACAGTTGCCAAGCAGAAAATGAACAAAGTTTAGGTTTTCATTATCAAAACAACAAGGCTGATTTCATCCCCATGCAAGTGAGAACCTGCATTCTTGATTACAGTTCAGAGCATAACTTATTAATAATCATATGTTCAATGAAGATAGCCAATAATGTGGCTGTAGTGTAGCTGAGTAGCATAGTGTTCGTCTAGCAGGTCCAAGGTCCTTGGCTCAATATCCAGAAGTGCACAGACCAATGAAACATACAGCTCTAAATTTTGTCTGTAAGGAATTTGTGTCTGATTAACTGTAGCCCAAAACACTACAGTTCACATGGAATCATTGAAACGCACACATCACTTTGATTAATAGTAGCTTGTGAAATTATGATCACTCTGAAAGAATTCAAGATTCTACTTATTCCAATTGCAGCTTTATTCTTCCTGTCTATTTCTTTGGGACTAAGAGAAAAATCAATTCCTTTTTTCTTTTTTTTTTCTTTTAAACAACACCCTGAACGACTTTCTGTAGCAAGTAGGAATGATTGCCCTTTAAGATAATAAAATGCAAAATGAAAGCTTCATTCCAAGTGAAAAATAACCACTTGTTTTTTTTGTTGTTGTTATTCTGTCTCTCAATGTGTTTTTCTTAATTGGAGTGACATAGAATCTCAGTATAAAAATTTCAGTGCCAGCACCACATCTCACATCTATTGATTTTCTATTCTATACAAAGTTGTAACAGCTATTACATTTACATTAATAAGGCTTACCTTGGATAAAATAATAGATCATGTTTTGCCCCCAAATCTGTATCAGTCAAAATAGATTGCCAAGATTAAAAAGTCATGAAAATAAAAATCAAGCAAGCAATCCTCCCAAGATAGTTTAAAGCAATTAGGGGGAAAAGGGAAATCAAAGCAAGGAAAAATAACTAGGTTGATGGGAAGGCAGATCCATCAATGAAGTGATTATCATGTAAGCACAGGGTTCTGAGTTCTACTATCAACACACACTTTAAAAGCCAGGCTTAGTGTAATGTATTTGTAGTTCTAACACTCAAGTCAGAAGACTCCTGAGATGTAGTCTATCTGAATGGTGAGGCCTAGGATCAGAAAAAGAACTCTTCTGAAGAGAAAAATAAAAGGGTGATTGAAAAAGACATCTGATATTAACCGGTGACCTACATGTGCAGAGAGTGAGAAAGAGAAGGGAGGGGGAGGGAGAGGGAGAGGGAGAGTCCAGAGGAAGGGGGGAAATGGGGGGTAAGAGGAGAGATGGGCATTAAGAGAGGTAGAGAGACAGAGACAGAGAGAAGCATAGAGATACTTAAAGAGAGTCAGAAATAGATATAGAGAGACAGAAAAACAAAGATGTGTATGTTTTTTCAAATCATCAAAGTGAACATCTATTGTAAAAACTTCAACTATATTTAGTGTTATATTTAAATAAATGTGTACTACTAACTGTAAGGATTAAACAAATACAGTATCCTTTTTAAGAACTAATACAAAAGTTATGAATTTTATGCAAATATTTCCTAAAGGTTGTGTGGAAAGGGATTTTCGGGTGTTTAATTTTTGTTTTCCTCAGAGAACTGGCCTCCTACCTCTAAAGCCATGATTAGAAGTAATACAAGCATACTTAAGTGTAGCCACATAATTACTCAGAGGTTTCTTATCTTAACAATAAAATTCTAAAATTCTTTTTACCAAAAAAAAAATGTATGTTTTTTTAAATTAGATTTTGAGGAAAAGTTGATCAAATTTTTTTGAGTAAATAAATATATTAAAAGAAATTAAAGCTTAAATATTAACCTTAAATATTAAATATTAAAACATAATGTGTTCCTTTGCTAAGTCAGGCAGGTTTCTCCCAAGCATTACTGTGAGAACAGAAGGTGTACAGGTACAGTGAAATTCACACCTGTCTCATGGCAAATGACTTTGTTATGACACCTGGGCCAAAGTTCACCATATATACTTTGGCAATTCTTATCATATTATTTGATGTACTTTGTTTTTTCTAGCATTATTGAAAGCTGTATATATTTCATACATGTTGTCCATAATTTTTACTTCAGGAAACATTCCCCAATATAGTCATATTATAATAAAATTTGCTTTCTTGCCTAAAAGAAAGGCTACAAGATGATTTGTGGGCATCTGTAGTTGTGTAGGTGCATTCTTAGAGCCAAATGAAACAATCACAAGCAGTATTATAGTTTTTCTGGAAATTGAATAACCAATTATTTGAAAAAATAGGTAAAATTGTATAGAATATCATTAGTCTATGTATTTTCTTTGCTCCTTTGCCTTCTCAATTTCCCATTGTCCCTTTGGACCTGGCATTACCCAAACTCCTGTTTGGACAGGTATGTCCATGATGGGCATTTAATTTTCTTCAGCTTCTGTCCAAGGACTACCATATGTCAAAATAAACCCCGACCACCAACATGTCTCATTCCTCCATAATATAGCAGTTCAAGTATAGGACTGTGTTGTTTAGCTGCTTCTGGCTCTTTTTGTTTGTTTGTTTGTTTGTTTGTTTCTTAAATATTTTTATTTAAATGAATTTTATACATCAAACATAATAATATTGAGTATTTTGAGAATCAAATAATACATAAAAAAATGTTCAACTTTTTTTTTCAACTTTTATTAGATATTTTCTTCATTTACATTTCAAGTGTTATCCAGAAAGTTCCCTATACCCTCCCCCCTCCTGGCCCTGCTCCCCTACCCACCCACTCCCACATCTTGGCCCTGGTGTTCCCCTGTACTGGGGCATATAAAGTCTGCAAGACCAAGGGGCCTCTCTTCCCAATGATGACCAACTAGGCCATCCTCTTCTATATATGCAGCTAGAGACATGAGCTCAGGGGGTACTAGTTAGTTCATGGTTATTCTTCCACCTAGAGGGTTAAAGACCCCTTCAGCTCCATGGGTACTTTCTCTAGCACTTTCTTCCTTGGGAAACCTGTGTTCCATCTAATAGCTGACTGTGAGCTTCCACCTCCATGTTTGCCAGGCATTGGTATATTTTCCCCTGAGACCTCTATATCCGGGCCCTTTCAGCACCATCTTGCTGGCATATGCTATAGTGTCTATGTTTGGTGGCTGATTGCGGGATGGATCCCTGGCAGCTACAGTCGTTGGGTCCATCCTTTGGATTCAGCTTCACACATGATCTCTTTAACTCTTTCAATGTGTGCTTTGTTCGTAATTCTAGGAAGGGGTGACAAATATCCCCATTAAAAAGTGGGGCAAAGAGTTAAACAAAGAATTCTCAACTGAGGAATACCGAATGGCTGAGAAGCACTTGAAAAAATGTTCAACATCCTTAATAATCAGGGAAATGCAGACCAAAACAACCCTGAGATTCCACCTCACACCAGTAAGAATGGCTAAGATCAAAAATTCAGGTGACAACAGATGCTGGCATGGATGTGGAGAAAGGGGAATACTCCTCGATTGTTGGTGGGAATGCAAGCTGGTTCAACCACTCTGGAAATCAGTCTGGCGGTTCCTCAGAAAATTGGACATAGTACTACTGGAAGATCCTGCAATACCTCTACTGGGCATATATCCAGAAGATATTCCATCTGGTAACAAGGACACATGTTCCACTATGTTCATAGCAGCCTTATTCATAATAGCCAGAAACTGGAA
>LR750524.1:367594-373287 GCA_902729485.2 Mus minutoides | reverse complement strand
TTTAGACCGGATACCTAGACTACCCAAGATACAATTTACTAAACACATGATGCTCAAGAAGAAGGAAGATCAAAATGTGGACATGTCACCCCTTCCTAGAATTAAGAACAATGCTTCTGGCTCTTTACACCCAACAAACTTAATCTTAGTTTTTTTCTATGGTCCATAATATTAAGCAAACTAGAATCCTGTAAATGCTCCATCTTCCCTACTAATAGGGCAATAATTTCATGTCAGGTGGTATGCCTAGAAGATATTGCTTTTGCCCCAATGTCTTGCTCATAAAGTAGAGCTTTCAGTCTGTACTGGCTAGGTTTGTTTCAACTTGACACAGCTGGAGTAATCACAGAGAAAGGAGCTACAGTTGAGGAAATGCCTCCATGAGATGCAACTGTAAGGCATTTTCTCAATTTGTGATCAAGGGAGAAAGGCCCCTTGTGGGTGGGACCATCTCTGGGCTGGTAGCCTTGGGTTCTATAAGAGAGCAGGCTGAGCAAGCCAGGGGAAGCAAGCTAGTAAAGAACATCCCTCCATGGCCTCTGCATCAGCTTCTGCTTCCTGACCTGCTTAAGTTCCAGTCCTGACTTCCTTGGTGATAAACAGCAGTATGGAAGTGTAAGCTGAATAAATCCTTTCCTCCAAAACTTGCTTCTTGATCATGATGTTTGACCAGGAATAGAAACCCTGACTAAGACACAGTCTGAATGAAGCAAGCTGCTCTATGCTTTGAGCACTAACTAACTAGACTGTTGACCGGAAAATATACAGAGGAGATATATACCCACCTCAAGAACCAAGAAAGTGTTTTAATCAATGAACCCAACATCAAGCAAAGAGCATTCACCAAACCAAAATGTTGAGGATGGTGACAATAAGTAATGTCTGGCTGTTTTATAACAGCAATAACCTACGCAAAGGCTTACTAATTAACAAAGTTACAATGGTGTGTGTAGGCAATCAGCAGCTAAGTAGAGCCTCACATGCAAGCCCTAATATGTCTTTCTTATTTCAAAAATAGACATTGTAAGGAGCAATTTATAACTAAGCTTATACTATCAAAGTGATCTTATACTCAACATTCAATCACAGTGGACTGGGAAATCAGTGAATTTGAACCTAGATGAATAGAAGTTGAGAAGTTCAATGAAAGGAGACAAAATTATTAATGAATAAAATGATGTCATCAGTCATAATTCACTAATCTTTATGATTAAAAATTGGATGTTGTTGCACAGATGGAGATTAACAATAATTGGAGAGGATCTTGTTTTGCACATGATACAAATGTTCTCAAACTTACTGTGATATTTGAGCAACTATTAGAATATTTTATCTTTAATTTACACATATTGAATGCACTAATTACATGTTACTTAAAACATATATGTGTATTCATCAATGTCCAATATTCCAGTGATGCTAGTATAAAAATTGTTAATAATGGAACTCAGAAACGATTTATTTAGGAGTGTATTTTTCTTGAGAGTATTGAGTTGAAATTTCAGGAGATCATGTTGAATGAAATGTGACTTCTGAATGTTTTCATTCTCATATTTAATCTAGGAGCAAAGGAAAAGAAGGGCATAGAACCAAAGGAGGAGTAAGCAGGGTGTGGAAAGAAGAAAGTGGGAGAGCATAAAGAGGAAGTGAACTGGATCACAGTCCATCATATGCCTGAGTGGATAGGCCATATGCAAACCTATCTATATCGTTAACAAATAGTATTTTTGCAGTGCAGAGGACAGTGACATGGAAAATCAGTTAAAATCCCTTTCCAGCAGAGGATACAATGACCTGAGTTTAACCTCAGAGCCTGCTGAACATAAACTGGGCAGTAACAAAACAAGCAGCGCTCAGAGAGTACAACTGAGAATTTTTACGTTTCCACTATGGGCCGGGACCCAGCTACTGCTTTGTAAAGTGTTAACGCCAAGCTGGACTTTCTTCAGCTTTTATAGGGCATACAACCTTGACGAATCCTTCCTCTACATTGCCACCTTCTAGCAGGTTTTGCATTCCTCAACCAGCAAAGCAGAATTCCAGTGCATCTAGGCATTTTTGTACTTCTGTACAAGCAGAGTTTAATTGGGCAGATGTTGCAGTACCGATATCATCATCATCATCATCTTCTTCTTCTTCTTCTTCTTCTTCTTCTTCTTCTTCTTCTTCTTCTTCTTCTTCTTCTTCTTCTTCTTCTTCTTCTTCTTCTTCTAGACATTCCCTTTTTATTGAAAATATAATTTTCTCATATAATATATCCTGATTGTAGCTTCCCCCCTAACACTCCCAGTCCCTCCTTCCCTCCCCTTTCTGATCTACTCCCTTTTTTGTCTCTCATTAGAAAAGAACAGGCTTCTAAGAGATAACAACAACACATAACAAACTACAATATGATAAGGTTAAACAAAAACTATCACACAGATTTGAACAAGGCCATCCAACAAAAGTAAAAAACAAACAAACAAACAAACAAACAAACAAACAAACAAGAGAAAGCATACCTTATCATACTTTCAGAAGCCCCATGAAAATACTAAACTGGAAGCTATTCTATATACTCAGAGTATCTGGTGGAGACCTATGCATGCCCTGCAATTGCTGCTTCAGTCTCTGTTAGTTTATATGACCTTTAATTGTTTTATTTAGGTGGCATTGTTCTCTGGTGTTCTCCCTGCTTTCTGGCTCTTACACTCTTTCTGTCTCTTCTTCTGCAGAGGTACCTGAGCCTGGGGGTGGAGGGTGGCGAGTGTGATCTGATGGGTACACTACATATACTGAATGCTCCAAGGTCCCTCAACCCCATTTCTGTGTAATGATTAGCTTTAAGTCTCTATACTTATCCCCATCTGATATAGAAGGAATTATAGTTGAAAATGGCTGAATAAGGTCCTGATCTTTGAATATAGCAGAATATAATTAGGAGTCATTTTATTAATACTTATATTTTGACCAGTAGTATTTTCTTTTACCCTAGATCTCTGTGCTATTTATTGTTTTGTATGTGGTCACTGAAGCAGTATCAGGTATAGGTTTCAACATGTGGAATTGGCCTTAGGTCAAAACAATCATTTGTTGGCTACTACCACATGCTTTGTGGCACCATTGTCTTAACATATTGTGCAGGCAATACAGAATTGTGTATCAAAGATTTGTGGCTGTTTAATTGTGTATCAAATGTTTTGTGGTTGTTTTGTATTTTGTATTTCTCTTTTGGTAGTATTTTGGTAAAGTGTCAAAGACATTAGAACTCTTTTCTCTAATTTGTAAACTTTTACTCTTAATTAATTTCAGCTTTTTAAAGAATACTCTATTAAAGTTAGTGTTGTTAAATTTACATTAATGCTAATAACCATATATTTGAATTATATTAGATAGACAGCAAAATGTTTTTTGGTGTAAGTATATATTACTTGTACTTGACTTTTAGTTACTTCTGTTAGAAGCACACTTATGGTGAAAACCATTTTAATTACTTGATGATCACATTTAATTGCTCATCTCTAATAATTATTTGTTATTTGAGAATTTCATGCAGTATATTTTGATTTTATTCAGCCCCTCTTTTATTTCCTCTTAGATTCTACTTCTGTACTAACCAAACTTTATACAATATTTATTATTTTTAAAGCTATCACACCCAAATTGTAATGATCATATATCCATAATGTGTGTCCCTCCACTAACATGGTATTCAACTTAAAAACAAATCAAGGCCTGGCGGTGGCGATGCACGCCTTTAATCCCAGCACTCTGGAGGCAGAGGCAGGCAGATTTCTGAGTTCGAGGCCAGCCTGGTCTACACAGTGAGTTCCAGGACAGCCAGGGCTACAAAGAGAAACCCTGTCTCGAAAACAAAACAAAAAACAAACAAACAAAAAAAAATAAAAACAAAACCAAAATTGCTTGTCCTGTTTTATCATATATCAAAATCAATAGCTCTTCAGCTGAAAGTGATCTTCTTGCCCAACCCTCTATATGATAGGATTTGGTCTTTCTTGATCTTGCATATGCTTTCTCAAAATTTGTGATTGTAGCTGTATGTTATGTCAGAAATTTGATGTTTCCTTTTCAATTCCAAAGTAACCAACTACCAAGAGAACTGATATTTGTTCACTTATTTTTATTATATTAAATTTGATCAAAAATTCCATATAAGAGTACTGTGTGTGCATCATTTTCTATCCCATTTCTATTCTCACCCTCTCATCTACTCCCATTCCATCTGGAAATCATGAACAGTTCTCCTATAATTATTGTTGTGGTGCACACAGATACATACAAAAAAACCAACTCAGCGCGACTAGTGTTGACCTTGTTTGCATATGTTTAAGTATGACTCCTTATAATTGGGATCTAGTACTGACTTGAACTAATTCTTTTTTTCTGTAGCCACTTGTGATGGTTTGAATCAGTGTGCTCCCTATCAACCAATGTGCTTGAATGTCCAGCCAACAGGGAGTGGCGTTATTAGGAGATATGGCCTTGGTGGAGTAGATGTAATCTTGCTGGATAAAGTGTTTGCCCCTGTGGCAGCAGAGTTTAAGGTGCCCATTGCTCAGGCTACACCCAGTGCAGCAGGTAGTCTCAATCTGCTGCTCTTAAATCAAGATGTAGAATTCCAGGCTGCTCCACCACTACAACTGCCTTAAGGCTGCCATGCTTTCTGCCATGGAATAAGCTTCAGAAACTGGAGGCCAGCCACAATTTTGTTTTCCTTTATTAGAGTTGCCTTAGACATAGTGTCTCTTTACTGCAATAACAGCCTAATTAAAACAACATTAAATACCTGTAACTCTTTATGTATCAGTGGACCTTTTGCAGGTTTTTTTTTTTTTTTTCATCAGTGTTGATATGTTGTTTCTGCGTTTTGCAAATCATTTGTTGGCAACTATTGTTAAGTGTTCATTGATGAGATATCCTTGTCATGTCCAGAAGGTCCTATTTAACATCAGCCATCCTAGTCTTCAGGATAAATAATTTCTCTTATTGTGAAAACTTTCAGTCATTAATATATATCATAAAACATATTTCTTATATCATAGTGTAGATTCTATAGAGCTGTTAAATAAACATTATTAAGGAAACATCTGTAAATGGATAGCAGGTATTACCAGCAGCTGATAATTTTCTAAGAACTGTAAATAATAAAAACTTTGAGATGAAATATGACATTATTGATAGTTGTTCTCTGGTAGCTTCATGAAAAAGAAAGATTGTAAGCATACAGAATGCAAGCAACATTAAATTTTCTTAAAGTGCATGTAAGCAGAAGCATGCAGGGAAGATTATGGATTCCATAATTACTTAAGCTGAGGAGCTAATGAGAATTCCCTGCAACAAGTTGTAGATTCAGAAAAAGTATGCATTTCCTTGCACATGAACATGTAAAAACCAAAGACAGGGATAGGGGAAAAGGAAGGAGAAACAAGAGAAGTCACTGTATCCAACTAATTTTTGGAATTGTTTCAGTGAGGATGAGTAGCAACAATATAAAACGTATGGACTTTATCAAGATTGAGTTGGTCATTCTGGGTTTTGTCATTAAAACAGTGATTAGGCTTTCAGTAACAAAACATAAATAATAGATGGACTAAAGAGATAGTTCAGTTGTTAAGAAAGCTTGCTTTACAAGCCTGAGGACTTGATATCAAGCTCAGTTTAAAAAGATGATTTCTGTCATAGATCTGTAATAC